>JARHVA010004187.1:1365000-1457500 GCA_037957365.1 Torreya grandis
TCTCATGAATAAAATTCCAAATAAAAATACTCGTCCAAATCCTAGTGATATAATTATGTTTGCTAAGGAATCAATAATTATATCTACTTTAAGCATAGGGAAAATAGATAATTCAAAGTACCAATTACTTATCTTCCTAATGTTCAACCAATCATACACAATAATTATATAGTTTAAAATAAGATGTAATATATTAACAATGATGGACATATTCAAAAATAAACTCCAATATATGTTTCAATTATTTTATCATAGACAAATACAAAAGATAATCCAAATGGCATATCAAAAATTCAAACACAACATAATAAGTTAGTTCTTTCATATGATAATGATTAAATTGATGTTTATGTTCCTAATTCTAAAAAATATTGGTATGATATCGATGATAATAATTATGAAAAATATGAATATCAAAATATAATTTAAGGTTACATGATACATGGCATACACAAAGGCATTCCCTTGATGAGATCCTTTCCTTATAGTTGAATTCTTCGTTATACATAACTTATTTTATTTTAATTCCTTTCTAATTATTATATCCCTTATCCAAACATTATTATAGGATTTTAATTTATGTGTCACTTTGGGCACTTTCCCTATTTATTTTTAACCCAATTCAAATAATCCAAATAACTACCTTGAAATGCTCATTTTTTCTTACTATCACATACTTATCATACTATATATTTCATTGTAATTATATGATCACATCTCTATCTTTACTATGAGTATAATGTACATTCTTATCTATTTCTATCATTCAAGCTACATTTCTATGACTAATTCTGACATACATGTGGGGTCACAATATTTGCCTTCCTTTTCATTGTATTATATTTTTACACCTTGTTGAGGATTGTTTGAATCCCTTACACTTCCTCCAATTTCAAATATTTACTTATTATAATATTTTTAAAATCTATTTACATTACAATATTTAAAAAAAAAAATCTAAAAATAATCAAATAGTTCAAAAAATAAAAAATTCAAATATTTCAAAATTTCAAAAACATGCAAATGTTTCATAAAATCCCCCAAAAACAAAATATTTCCAAAATTTAAAATCAAGACCTATAATAATTTTTCAAATGTGTATATCTTATTTATTTACATATGTTATTTTTTCAATGTTAGATCATACACATATATATAGATAGGGTTAGTTAGCCCTGGCTTAAATCATTCTATATAGTGTTATATTATCTATCTCCATGTGTTTATGTTATTCAAATAGGAATTTATCCATTATACCATATTGGGGAGGAGGAAAAAATATCCACCCTGTATATAGATATTTATGTCTAGCCTTGAAACCCTATCTACCCATATATCTATCTGTTTCGGGGAGATAGATCTAGGATCACCCCTATAATGAATAAGAGAGATGATTTCCCAAATTTTTGATCTAGGGAAAATTTTAATGGGAATTGAGAATTGGATCTACCTCTCCTTTAATTACATTGAAGAAATTTGTATGGGACCATATATAGATATGGGTTCCCAAAGTTTATGATATGGTGAAGTAGGTGTCGACACTAGGGATTAGGGACTGATGGGAATATCCATTCATGGAGTGATAAGCGGTAAATAAAACATTTAAATTTTCATTACATATTTTTTCATGAGGTATTTTAGTGTGATATATGACATAATTTATCATGGTTATTTGATGTTGGGCATCACTTATTACCAAACAACCTTGATAATTTAGAGGCATTTGTTTATTATCTATGAGCAATTTAATAGGTTATACTTATCCACAACATTTCTACCATGTTTAGTTACATATCATACAAATTCTTTGATACACACTCATACTATACATGTGTTACATGATCTATGTTATTTAATAATAATGAAACTGATCCATATGATGCATGTATAATAGATTCATTTTTTATGCTTCTTTCTTACTTTACTACATACTAAGTGAAAACTTGCTTGATTATTATGCATGGCCCATGCCCTTGTATTTCAAATTCTTGCTTTTATGGCATCATTATGCCATGTTTGTGTTAACCTTGTCCTTATGTGCTTATGTGAAATTCACATGTCCCTTGTATGTTTCCTTTGGGCCTTTATGTGTGACATTATATGAAATTTATTTGACATTTATTGTATGTAATTATATGTTATTATGGTGTCATTATTCATGTCATGAATTGATATTAATTATCACATATACTATGGTGTCATGATCTATATCATGAATATACTAATTATGTGCCTAAATTCTTTATCTATCTAACATGTGTTTAAAATCAAATTCAATGTTACATACTATAATGCAAAATACAATTCAAATATTCACATGCTACTAAATGATTACATATTTCACATTTACATAATTCTTATTTTAAGATAAGTGACTTACAGGCTGAGTCCATCATCTCAAAAGGTGGGATCATAATGACCTTGTCTTGAGAGTTCAAGCCTTAAAGATCAAAATTTCATATTTATGGAGATATATAATTTCAAAAGTTATAGCATGATACATAAATTTTAGATTAAGGAAGCATGTGATATGAATGTAGTCTCATTACTGCAGTTACAAGTTTTTAAATAGTTACAAGTGTAAAGATTCTATATAGTTATGTGTTTTAATAGTTTTATTGTTAAAATGGCATTTCAATATCTATTCAATATAGTATATGGGGCATGATATTCATTAATTTTCAAGTTACTACATTGAAATATACAAAAAATTCAATTAAAAAGTTTATTAAATCTATAAGTTTGAAAGTTTGAAAAGTTAAAAATTTTAAAATTAAATATAGATCTATATACAAAAATGTGACTTGTCTTCATGTTTAAAGTGAGCCACATTAGATTCTAGTGATACTCAATGTCTATGGTTTCATGGTTTCAAGATGTAGCAAGTTAAGCTCATGGTTTTACCTCTTCAATTATTTTATAGAGTACTCTACATAGTCAAATGAAGTTTGAGCACACAATATTTCCAACTCAAGAGCATTTAAATGTTTCTAAATTGAGAATTTATCACTCTTAATTCACCATAGGTTCAACATTTATCCAAATGCTTCAACAAGGGGGAAATTATTTCTCCATTTTGGAATTTACAAGGAAATTATATTACCTAAAATTTTAGGTGTATGATTTCCTTGATCTCTTTTTAAAATATAAAACATAAAGTTTAAAACTTTTATTTTTAAACTATGTAAATAACTACTTACAATGGTATTGTTGTAGGTTTCACACTAAGTCATTTCGCACAATCAAGATTTGAATTCAAAGATAAAGTGTGTGCACACACTTAGGTTTGATTATACTTTAATATAGTAATTTAACTTTGTTGAATCACTAGAATAAAGTGGGGGAAATTATATATGCATAAATTTAATCACTAAGTGTTTGACAATGTTTATTCTTGACATATTTATCCTCCATGGTCTATTCACCATTTTTTTACATCATAATCTATAAGAGATCCTTCACTAACTCAAAAACACTAAAATTATCATACACACATCACTATTTCATCTACATTAATCCATATTAAAATTATAGGATCCTATGAGAATTTTCCTTATAGTCTTTGGTCTTCTAAGATAAATTCAAGCTAGGTTAGACAAGGCCACTCTATAGCCTTGTCCACTATCATGACCTTGGCCCCCTTGTTCCAAAAATTAATTTTTGAATCCATACATTTAAAAATAGATATTCCACTCTTCTTGTAAATTTGGTTAGAAAAAATATTCAAAATATTCTCTGATATAAGTACACCAAAGCCACTCATTACACCCCCATATACTTTACTGGCAATTCTATTGCACATTGACCAAAAGAGCATTAATTCTTCCAATTAAAATTTTTCTTCATTTTAACACTCATATACCAAGTCTAAATATCATTTATTTTAGATCAAGGTATTCCATTATCAAAATTATCAATCAACCTTATATCTCTATTCATATAGTTACAAAATCACAAACCACATAATCACCCTAGGAGGGAGAACTACATTGTCCTGAGGCCCATTTTGGCTATCTAGGTAGTGTTCAATTATGCAAGGTTTTTAAGGCTAGCTCAATTATTACCCTAACCTTATTCCCACCTTTTGAATTTTACCCCTATATTATTTATAATTATAGAATAAGGGTTTATTTTATGAAGGTATTTCATGTGGCACATCAACACAAAGAGTTAATCATCAAACCCTTGTATACTATCACATAGACCCACATCAAAATGTTAGGCACAAAATCAACCATGATATGGTTTTAGTAAATATACAAGGTATAGAAGTGTAACCATATCCTACCCCTATGGCCTTTTTATAGTACACATTCAATTATTACTTTCAGTCATGACACAATTCACATGTCCTACTATTATCTCATCACTCACCCATGACTAAGGATTATTCAAAAAAAGGTAATTGAATCATCTAACCTTGAAGTAATATTTATGATAATCATGTATTGATGCCATAGTTGAAGTGTTTTATGTCATCTCAAGGTATAAATCGGGTCCTATTAGGATATTTGAGCCTGTGTGTGTCTTGTCTAATCAGTTTCATATCATGATATTTGAAGAGGTATTTTGCAATACAATTTAGCAAAGTTTAAGGTAACAATAGAAGGATTAAATTTTATTTGTAAAATTAAAGGTAGAATTCATCCATGGTGAATACAAGGAGGTGATGATCATCCAATAATGAAATATGCTCCAAAATAGATAAGTGGACCTAAGAGCCAAGTTGGTAAGTTGGAAACATTATAATTTCAAGCACTTTAGAGAAATTAATATACCTTTGGATAAATTAAGTTTCATTATTTTATTTTCTATTGATTGTGAAATGTTGTAATGTAACTCCTTTAGGAAATATCAAATATGAAGGTCTAATATCATGTCTAAATGTGAGCATAGGTCTTTTTAGTCATTATACACTTGTCCAAGAATACATTATATCTCTCTTGACCATACATCTTGTTTAATTGGTTATAATACTCCATTTCCAATGTTGAAACACATTTGAAACCGTCTTACCCATCATTAAAACATTCAAATAGAGCATAATGAATATTTTTTACAAAAAATAAAGTGAATATGCTTCTTGTACATTACATTACTATCATACATGCCAAGAGGATCTCCATAGCCACCTGGTTCATAACTCTATCAGGGTATTATGGTAAAGAAAGTGAGTTTCTTGAAGAAAAAGAGCCTACAGAGGTCTCATTATGAGAGGTTTCAAATTGAGGCTCAACTTATAAACATATAAAAGTTTATCTCTAGCTTCCCCAATCTAAAACCATGTAGATAAAATAACTTTAGGTCTAGAAAAGATAGAAAACCATTCACATCTTCCATCAGGTCATTGGTAGGGCAAGAAGAGCCAAATTCATGAGGTTATTTCACGGAGAAGGAAATATGTTAGATAAATTTATACTATGGGAATTTGACCACCCCTATTCTATTAAAAATCATGGCATTATTCTTAGTATTAGGGGCTTGTGCTTTATGAATCATCATTAAGAAGTTGAGTGCTCCTAAAACCCTTCTAAACCCCATTACCTTGGTTTTCCTCTTGTAATGGCATATATGTGTTTGAGGAATTCATTAATATGGTTGAAAACATATACTTGGGTTCCTATAGTCTTTTAAATATCAAAATTAATACAACCTTTCACTGTTCATGGTTATACCAATAAGAAAATCTCATTGTTTTATGGTTTTAAGCATGACAATTAAGTTTATGAATGTTTATACAGGTTTCTAAAGTGTTTATAACATAAATGTGAGTGGAAAAAAGTATACGTGATATCTTAAACCTCATAAAAATCTAAAATGTCCTCTTATACCATATCCAAACAAGGTTCACATGCAAAAAGGAGTAAAATGTCAATGTACATGTCTGCAAGGTTTTAAGAGTGTTAGTGTTGAGCCTATTTGACATTGTTTAAAAGGGTTTTGGATTTTAATATAATATAAAGCATGTTATATACAAATTTTTCATGTCCTCAAACTATTTTACATGCATATCCAATCTCACATTCATATCTAAGGTGGTCTTCTAGTATTGGTCCATACATGCAATCCTCAAGGAGAGAGGCATAGTCCTATAGACAATCATTTTTTGATGATTTATGGAATCATACATTTGGAGTGAAGTTTGAGGAACCCAAAGGGCAATTTTTAATAAATTTTAACATATTAAATGTGTACAATCCTCCAATATCACCCTTGATATAAGTTGTAAGTGGTGAGTTCAAGATCATTAGTCTAATGTGCTTGAACAAGGTTTTTAAGTATATGAAAGAAAATAATAGACCTATGATCATTTTTAAAGTTATTTAATTAAATATTTAAGTATCTATAGTGATTATTAGCCTCAATCATCCCATAAACCCCTTCATTATCATTCATTACCAAGATGACAAGAGTTGAAAAAACTATAGCATGCATGTACATGCATATTTTCTCACTTGAATGAGTTTTAAAACAAATAAAATTTATTATAAAACTATTGAATATCATTAGATACATGGAGTCTAGTCAAAAGGCAAGTTTAGAATGTTTCAAGATTGAGAAAGGCACATATATGTTTGTTCAAGAATATAAAAAAGAATAAATTTTGGTGCTAACCAAGAGTTTTGAGAAGTCATTTAAGGTGTGATAGACCTTATAAAAGGTTATTTAAGAGTTTATATTATATTTTAGAATGGGAACCATAAGTTAGAGTCAAGATCATTTGAAATAAGGTATATTAGGCCTATGAGAAACCTAGAAAGAACAACTTTGCATTTGAGATTAAATCCTCAATAAACCAATGAGATATTAGTTTATTATTTATTAACATGATATAATAAATCTCAATAAAATCTAAAATTATTTTAAAAAATTTCATGACCACCAAGATGAGAAAACGTACACAATAATGCACATGCAGTTTGGGAAGTATGGGTTATAGAGCATTTTAGTGTCGACTTTGGAAACAAGGAGCATTAAGTAAGTGTAAAGATAAAAAAAGGGTTATATAAATACCTCAACTCCTATATATTTATTTGGATAAACCTTATAACTCACAGCAAGCCATCTATATATCAAAAGACTAAGAAATTAATGTAAAATATATGCTCATCTTGATTGTGTTAAGTCTTTGAGTGAATCCATGAAGAAAAAACACATGTTTTGCATTAAATGGGAGGATAAGAAGACTTTATATATGTGGAATATCCTAGGGAGAGTTCCACAGTGATTGGATTCCTTTAAGATAATAATAAAACATGAAAATGAGGTCATTAGGAATAGAATAATCACAATGCCTACAAACCCTTGACATGGGCCAAAATAGGTTTCAAGACTTTTGAGGGGATTAAAAACTTGGATAACTATTTTTAGATATCATGTAATATGTATTATACTGAATTTGGGAATTTTCAAGTTCGTATCAAGCTTTTGAATCCTTATATACTCAAAACATTCATCTCGACCTTCACACACAAGCGTACATAGTCAAGGTCATCTTGCTTACATGGGAAGTTTGTTGAGGAATTTAATGGAGTAAAATGTCATTATGGGAGGTTGAAGGGGTCATTATACTCCTATATCTTGGTATTTTTCATCCAATCAAAGTTTTATACTTTATGAACCATTGTTAAAAAGATAAACCCCTCTAAAACCCTTGCAAAGCTCTTAAAGAAGCCCAATGAAGCTAAACACTTACAAAATTATATTAATGTACATGAATAGTATTGAATTTTTTTAATGACATATATAGGCCTCATGTGTAGTTGTTAGAGCAATAATTTATCACATGTGAAAGGAATGACATGAAAAGAGGCCTAAAACTACCTAATTAAGTTGGTTTACCTAAGTGTTTGAGTGGGTCTAAGCTCTCTAATGATTGGAAGATATTTTTACAATATTATGAATATATAATATCCCTATTTCATCCATATAATAGCGTTTTCATTTATGATTAGATAAGTTTTAGGTCACTAGACTAGGCCATGTGAAGACTGCATTCTTGGTTATATATAAAGGCAAGGTAGAAGACTCTCTTTGGGTCATAAAAGGCATAAAAAATCCTCAAATTACTATTTTATAAACTTGGTGACATACTTAGAAGACTATATAGGCCATATAATAACTAATTTCAATGGATGCAAGCAAAGTTAAAAAGGTTATACATAGGAAACTTCTTGATGTTAAGGACTTTCAAAGGCAAGTACAGGGTCCCTACCAACTTGTCATTATTTTCTAAGGATGGACACACTCATGAAGGCTCATATGAATAATTGAAACACCTTCAACCTAAATTTTCAAACCATTAGTCATAAACAAGGTTCTATTACAGCTCTTAAGCTTACATAGATTTCTTATTTCATGTACACTTAAAACCCTCTTCAAACCACTTGCTAGTAAGTTATGAGGACTCTTTGATGATGGATTTTTAATCCTATATAGAGATGTTATGATCTAATAAATAAATACATAAATGAATTTAAAAATATTATTTTGATAATCTTCAAGAATAATATTTAACTTTGTAATGGGAGATAGGTTTAACTTCATCACCTTGCATGCGATGAGTTGTTGTTTCAGTTTCTAATGATAGAGCTAAAATTGAGGAGGTTTAAATATTGAATATCATTTCTTACTAGGATAGGAGATGTATTTAAAGATCCAAGGATGGTGTAGAAATATTAAAATATGGTTAAGAAGGCCATATCTCAAACTAATAACTTGTAACTCCTCCAAGAAAGGGGTAGTTTTAAGTGAAGAAAGATGAGTCATATAAGATGAAAAAACACCTATATGACACCGCTCATGAGTTAATAATTATAAAAATATAAACCATGTTCAATACAAATGATAGGACTATTTATCTACCTTCTTTTGGCATTGTAACTAGTTTTGTGGTAGATGATAGCCATGATGGACTCTCTCTCTCTCTCTCTCTCTCTCTCTCTCTCTCTCTCTCTCTCTCTCTCTCTCTCTCTCTCTCTCCTCTCTCTCTCTCTCTCTCTCTCTCTCTCTCTCTCTCTCTCTCTCTCTCTCTCTCTCTCTCTCTCTCCTTTTTCCTATAAATTTGGACTTGAATGGCATTATAATCCATCCTGTAATTTAGTATGGTGAATCCTTGATAAAATTGATACTTTATTTTTGAAGTGAATGCAGATTATTTTTTACTTATGTATCTCATACTTAGTGTACTCATGATGAATTGATAATGAATAAAAGTGTTGATGTTCAATCTCATTACATTTTTCCTCTTCATTATTTCCTAATTATGAGTAAGTTATCTCTTTACAAGTTTTAGGGTGTGTATTAATTGGTTATGAAAATGTTGAGTGTGGGAAAATCTCATTAGTGCTTCATTTTAGGCCTCTTGATTACCCTTATGTGTTGATGTCTTAGTTATAACCTCCATATTGAATTAATTATGATAGAAAACTATTTAAAGTTGTGTGATTAGTCTCAGCCTTGTTTAGCTTTGTTATCAACTCATAGATCATAAGAGGAGAGCTAATTTTGGTGAGTCAACCCTTTTTCTATTTACTTTAAATTTTATTTATCCCTTTTCATTATAATTTTAGCAGTTGCAGTTAAAATATAGGTGTATCATTAAGGGAACTATCCCTCTTTGGAGGTTATCTTTAGTTATAGGCCACCCATAGCCTTACATAACTCCTAGTGTGTCAATTGAGTTATGATACCTGAAACACCTCTTAAAAGGGTGTAAATTAAAGTGATAACAATTTTTGGCATGCCCAGTGGGACCCCAATTCAATAAAACTTCTCAAGATTGGTGTTTGTTTTGACATACTTGTAGTTATCATAACATATACATTGAGCATCTGATGACTCTAACAAGATTTCAAGCATTCAAGTTGCAAGACTAGTGTCTAGTTTTCATTCCAAAGATAACTTCAAGATCTTCTAATAAAGGTATTAATTTTGAGTTTGTATAATTAACTTATCATTCAGCTAAGAAAATAAGATTTTCTACTACACGCCCTTACCTAAAAAGGTCTTTTGTTGTTGTTATTATATATATATATATATATATATATATATATATATATATATATATATATATATATATATATAAGTTTTGTATACCACCATTTTTCAAGATGGGAGTGCTTAGAAATCAAGATTTTATTCATTTCAATGGTGGCATCCCTCTACTCCTAGCTAGATATGATGATATATCTATTTCTACCCTGAAAATTACCCCCACACTTCATTAAAGAGGATTCTACTACTCCCATTAAACACATAAGAGATATTGCTAACATTTTTTTTGTGCATAATGTGATATAAGAAAATGTGGCAATCAGATTGTTAGGCACTTCATTCAAAGGGAAGGATCTTAAATGGTATAGAGGTTTGAGACCTAATTATATTACCACTTGGGATGAGTTAGGAGAACAATTATGTAAGGATTTTGAAGATAAAAGTGATCATTTGTCATTGGTAGAGCCATTGTCTACCATAAAGAGAGCTACTCAAGAATTCATGGTTGATTTCAACTTTAGGTTCCAAAATACTTGGGATAGGATCCCAAAAATTTTCAAACCTTATATAAACTATGAATTCTTGTACTATTTGAGGGCCTTGAACAATGACATAGTGGTAGTGATTCAATAAATGGGAGTAAATACATTGCTTGATACATATGAAGTAGTAATAAGGGATGAAAATTGACTTATCCAAGCTAGTAAGATTGATCCAAGGCCTCTTATGCCTTTATTTATAGAATTGTATCCTTATAATTCTACTAATCCCCTTGTGTTACCTATATTTTCTCCTATTACTTCACCAAATAGTTGAGAAAAGGCTACCTCAAATCCTCTTGATAAATTAAATGAAGTTAAGAATCTTCTATAAAGTTTTTGAAATGAAAATTTTAACATCAAGAGACAATAAGCTTAGTGTTACAAGTCTTGGTAGCACATAATCAACTTAATATGGATAAAATACCTCCTTTCCAAGGTAACTATCAAGGTCATGGACAAGTCACCAATGATAGGCCTTACAATAGTTACAATCCAAATGCTACTAGTTCTTTAAATGTTATTGTTCCAGCTCAAAATAACCTAGTTCAAGATTAGTCATGGTGCCTCCTTGTGATCAACTCCAAAATCATATTTTTTAATCCAATGGTATGTAAAATCAAGATCTGATGGTGCAAGGTACTCAAACATCTCAAAATGTTCAATCTTCTCAAGTTATGAAAACTTATCAAACTCCACAAGTTGAGATGCCATCACAAGGAGAGACTAATCAAAGGCAAGTAAATATTGATTCCACCTTTGTTAATTAGTAAGAAGGAGACTATTGTGCTATGAATCAATTTAGAGGTATGATCAAATTTGACACTCCTATGGCATACAACATAAGAGCTAAGAAAATAGAAATAGAAGGTAATCAAGAAGCAAGTCAAGTACCTATTATAACTTAACAAGTGTCTCAAGTAGTCAATAGGCCTGATGGGTATACGAAGTGTAAAAAAATTAGAATGCAAGAGTTGTTCCATTACCTCAGTCTTAACAAGATCAATATAGTGTGGTTGCTCCTAAAAGATAACCAAAGGTTGGTAGTTCTTCTATTAACATTATTGATCAAATGAATAAGGCACATGTGAACATTTAAATATTGGAGACATTGGCCATTCTTAGACAAAAGGATCTACTTCACTAAGAGATATCCAATCTCAACCTTGTAATTGGACCATCAATGAAAGAGAGAGCAATCCTCATGAATGACACTTAGCCCAACTAAGGAAAACAAGTCAAAAATGATAATAACCCTTTTTTTACCTCTCTCTCATCATATTTTAGTCTTTGGTTCAAAATTTCATGATTTATAGTGGTGATAATACCTCTATAATGCCTAAACAAGTGGATAATAAGATAGGACTAAAGTATGAGCCAATCACCAAAGGAGTGTTACAATTAGATGGGATAGCCACTAAGAATGTATGTATTATCAAAGTTATGAATTTTACTTTGCATTATTACCCATTTTTTTTCCATCCCTCAATATTTTTTTTGATAGGCCTACCACCCTACTTTGCCCTCTATTTATCTAGATAGTTCGAAGCCAAAATTAGGGGATACTTGTCATCATATTGGTCCTACATGGTTTTTATGACTAGGTATGGCCCCAAGGTCAAGATAAAATCATGAATAATTTCCAAGAGACATATAAAACCTAATGTTCTTAAGGTCTCTAATGTAAATTGCATTATTATTGATGAAAGAGATCTCCGTGTAGACCAAGTACTCATTTTTTAATTTTGAAGGCATACCTAATATTTTTCTTGATGAGTGGGCAACTGAAAATCATGAAAATTATCCATATAAGTTCATGGAATAAGCAAGCCTATGAGTGTATTCATTACATGAGTAAGGTTCATTCATTACATAATTGGTCAAACCTAGTGAAACCATAAATGGTCTATGGTATCTATTCTTTGATGAATTAAGGAGAAAAATTGGTGCAAGAGGTGGTGTAATGTTGGTGTATCCTACTAAAGAAAGGTATTATACTACTTTCATATTTAAATTAATTTTTACTTATAATTCAAAAAAGTATGATACACTTGTGCATGGACTTTAATGGGCTAGTAAAATAGGAGTGAAGTGTCTATAATTGTTTGTTGATAGTTATTTTATTGTGTTTCAAGTGAAAGGTCAAAATTTGATTAATAAATCATTACTAAAGTCTTACAAAAATAGGGTATGGGATCTCATGGAGGATTTTTAAGCCTTCAACATAGAAGATATTCCAAGGGAGGAAAATAAGTATGATAATAGGTTGGCTATAGTTGGAGCTCATTTTGATATCCCCAATGATGTCAATAACTCAAGATGCCAACCACACATCAAGGTAGTAGTGAGACCTTCCATTTTGGATAATGATACCAATTGGCAAGTATTTGATAGTGACAAAATAATATCATGATTTCTCCATGAAGAGGCTAAGTTATCTTTAAGAAATCAGTCTAAAATGCAATAGTAATATGGTGACCAAATTGTACAATTAAGGACAAACAAGCTTCCTAAAGGCTTAATGACACTTGAGAGTATTTTCAATGATGATGACCCAAATGAAGAAATACAAGATAATCATATCTACCAAGTAAGAGAATTATGAGAGATTCACCATATTTAAAGATAAACATCTAACACTCAATGTTTAAGTATTTTTTATGTGAATTTATTTTCTAAGAAGAACTAACAAAAACTCAAATAAAAGTAAGGTTTGAGATAAGGCATACCTATGTGATTGGTTTCACACTATTGATAAATATATTGTGAGAGCTCCTTTTTTGGCTAGGAACGAGAACCTACACACAAGTGAGAAACTAGAGAAGATAGATTAATAAAGTAATAAGAGGGTTTCTTGGTAAAATACCAATTTTAGGAAGGTGTAATATTCCCTTCGTGGATGTCAACCCACCTATTTAGAAATTAAGCTAATAAAAATGATAAATAAAATTATAAATGCTTGTTAATAATTTAGATAACATATGGTTATGATAATATCTACTCTTCCTATATTTCATTAATAAAATTAAAATAGTCAAGTTAATAATCCTATGTAGCTTTGGTATCTTCTTGGGTAATCTCAAGCTAGGTTGAGATATCATCAATATTAGGAGTGAATGTAATGGCATAGAGACTCAAATCTTGCATAATATCACATTGATTAACAAAGAGGGGTTTATGAACAATTGGTAAATAAAAAATGTTGATTATGTCATGAGATTCTCTAGGAATGACCATCTAAATATAGAGTCCATGTTTACAAGAAAATAAAAAAAAACTAGAACAAACCAAGATTGGGGTAAAAATGTGTACAAATAGGCTTGAGTTATATCATTAAATATTTTTTATAGGGATAGATCTCAATTCATAGAATTAGTACTAATTTTATTAGGATCAATTTCAATTGATATGATCAATGTTAATGCTAGTTAAATTTCCCAAGAAACTAAAAAGTTGGATTATGATTTATGAAAATGGAATCTAAGGATAATTGAGGTAGCCTAAGGAGAAAATTAATGAAAGTACTACATAGAATAAGATAGATAATAAAATTATGCTAAAAATGAAGTATGATATTAACCTTGAAATTATTTTGGATGGTCTTATGGATTGTGGTGTATTCTGACTCTCACAAAACAATACCAAGCATTCAAAGATTTGATGTATATCAATGAGATATCTTAATGTCTATTATATAAGGTATCCTAAGCATAATTCATCTTATGGTAATTCTATCAACCTTCTAGATTAGTTTTTAGGATATTTTTAGGTGATCTGAGGCCATGTATAAATAATTAATGTCGATCAAATAGAATTGACACCGACCATGGGGAATCAGTAATGATTATGCCTTTTCTTAGAAAAACATGTCTAAAATGGTTCTAACCATGAATTAATTTGGGAATGAGGTTGTTTAAGTTGTTTGACATGATTTTCATTGAGGGTAAGTTATTAGGATGGAGGGATAATTTAGGTTTCATGGATTTTTATTAGATTTTTAGAGATTTTAGAAGTTGGTAAGGGTGTAAATGGTAATTATCAAAGTAATTACTTTGAGTAATTATAAATAAGGGTGGTGGATAATAAATGAATAGGATTATGACATATAAAGACATTTATTAGGTAGAGTACATAAATTAGCATTTTCCCCTTTTTGTTGAGTAGTTGAATAGTAATCAGCCGTGAGACAAAAACCTAGTGTATTGATTCCCTAGGTGTGAGTGAGGAGCTATTCCCCCTCAAACTAGAAGTTGACATGATAGAAGGAGGTGGTGATGGGTTTGAAAATAATTAAAATGAAAGATAGGGTGTAGATGTGATCAATACAAAGAATGCCAATAATGTGGGTTAGTTTCATGAGTAAAAAAAATTGTACTATTAAGAAATAGATAATGACACATAGAGATGTCTTTGGGCAGCCTAGAAATAAATTTACCTTAATGTGAATATGTGGGTTCATATTTAAAGGTGATAGAGAGGAAAAAGGATAAGAGGGACCAATTGAATCATTTAGTGTGTGAAAATAGGGCTTTAACTTATTGGTGGTTGTTCATATGGTGAAGTACAATCCTATGATCTATATGGGATACATTTCCAATACAGTGTATGCCTTTTTAAGTTATGAGACCAATGGTGGTTCACTTCTATGACCCTAGGGTATTGTGAAAAATAACATAGTTATAATGGGGAAACTTGTGGAACCTAAAAACAAAAGGATGTGTATGAAAATGGTCCCAAATAATACAAAGTAAATGGTTAGTGATAATTTAAATAGATCAAAAAGGATTTATACATCATCAATGTTAATTACAAGAATTTATAATGATTTTTTAGATTGGCATAAATTGAGGCAACCAATATATATAGCATGACCCATAATTAGAAAGGCTCATTTACAATTTTAGTACAATTAATCATATAAAGAGACAAAAAGATGACATGTGGTGATGGATGTAATTGGAATGAGATGGAGGATACAAAGGTCACATGGAGAGTTTGAGGATGTAATTTGAATTTGTGTTTTTTGTATGGAAATGGTTGTCATATTGAGCCCATAGAATAAATGATGATCATATACAATTCTTAGTGATTGATGTTGAGATCGACATTGATTAGCAAGGATTGTGATTGATCTACTATGGATCAATGATGATCCTAGAATAATTGATGATGATAATTATAGGAGTTATGATTTAGGCATAATTTAAAAATGTGTTGATAATTTATGATTTGTAGGTTAGATAGTTATTTATGATGTGGGACCAAGTGCCACCATTGTTGGAGCATTTTTGGAATTCTATGAGTGATGAGGACTCGACCCACATGGATGTCATTGGATTTAGGGGATTACAACATTATTCATGGATATAAAAAGATATAATATTAGTGGTATAAATATCATAGTATCATGATATGGTGATAAGGTCCTAATTATTGATTGAGGAGATGACCCTCACAGTAGAGGATATATATAGGATTTTTTAGCTATCGATACAAAGAGTAGTGATTACACCAGTAGATAAGATAGGATATGAGGAGGCCCTGATGTAGCTATATGATGAGAATGTTATAGACATCACCTTTATTTCAAGGGGTTTGTATTCGAGGATTTATATGAGTATGATGGAGAGGGGATAGTAGTGATGACTATGATGATGATAATGACCTCATATTACATGTTACTAGATTTTAGAGGATGCAAATTTTCTAGATTCTAGAGGATGGATATTTAATTAGAGTTTGGTAGGGGTAGCAGTATATATGGTATATCATCATACTATATTTGCATGGGTACCCACACTCTTAGCATAGGTGTATAGGTAGATATGGGGATCGAGGACACAATGGGGGTTCAAATTATACATCACATTTATCCTATAGTGTTGGGTATATAAACACATCAGAGTAGTATGGCCACCTAATATTTAATGGATGAGATGACATCATATAGCCTAAATTGTAGTATTCCTTCAATGGAAGGATGATCTGGTAAGACCATTTTGTTATGGGGTTATATGAGATTTAGCCTATTATATACAAGTGGTGGATGAGCGACAAGATGGAGATGTTATTTGGAGGTCTTATGTGATGTTTCCTTCCTAGCCAAGAGAGTAGTGAGAGTTAGTTGTAGGACAATAGGAGAGGTGGTTACAAGGGTGGCAACTGGGGCATTTAGATTTATTTTAATTTGGGAGGGTGAGGACATAGTTTGGTTTGATACAAGATATACCTATGCACCATAGTTGTATAGAAGAGAGGATTCTAAGGTGGCATTGTTAGAGGATCATTTTATGAAGATTCAACTATTGGTAGAGGAGATAACCAGGATTGATGTGGATGATGTCAGATATACACCAACATTTTTTTTTGTGGTGGGTAGACCAGATATGGGCCAAAAGAAGGAAGACAATACATCCATAGTATGAGGGGGAGGATGAGGATATGGAAGATACTGAGGAAAGAGGAGGGGATGGGGGTCATACAAAGGAAGTGGATGTATAATTGATCACTACCAAGAGAGATTAACTAAGGGTATGATTTAACACTTTATTGGGATAACTGGCCATATTATAGGACAATCATGATGCTTTACAAGATATCCATGATTAGGTGACATGAGATTGGGATAGGTAATAGATTCATATGGATAGATTTCATGTATTAGGAAGATTAGTTGGTGTGATAACATCAAGGACAAGTGGAGAAGGAGAACATGGTATGGGGATGGAACCACCAAGGATGGTGAGTGTGCATAGATACCAAGATGTATTAGAAGAGTTATGATATTATGAGCATATTGTGGGAGAGTGCCTTATAGAGGTTCCATGGTATGTGACTTATAGTACCAGTCAAGGTAGATCTTCATGATGGACACTAAATGTGTCAGTTAGTATGGGCAGTGTGGTATGGGGAAGGGATGGTAGAGATAGTGGAGGGGATGAGAGAGGAGATGGAGGTGGTAGAAGAGGTGGGAACATTGAAATGATCTTATTAGACTTAGTTGTATTTTATTGATCAGAGGACTATATTGTATATGTGATATTGTATTTATGATACTCTGATGATGTACACATTTTATTTGCAAGTATATATTGATTCACGAGTATTGATATTTATTATGAGCATGTGTTACTTTTTTATAGGGTTATTTTATTTGATTAGATGATGCTATATGTTATGATTTAATTTTGAGATGATTATGGATCATGATGATGATGTTATATTGCATTAATTTTCATGGATAATGTTATGTAAATGTATATACTTTTTACATTTTTTGGATTAACATGTTATATTTATTTATGCTAGATAATAATTATAATTGGGTGATTATGATTTTTGATAAAAGAGTAAAATAGTTTCTTAACTCATATTGACTTGGATCATAACAAGAGATAAGCATCTTGTAGGATTTTCATATGCATCCTTTATCCAATTATAATAAGTGTTTTAATAATCCTATGTGAACTAAGTTCAAGGTTTTTTAGGAAGTATAGATGAATTAAATTTCACATGATTTAGGTTTTAGGCTTAATTTAGGAATATATTCCCTATCTTGTGTATGATATATAAGTCTATCTATGATCTTAGGAACCTTATTAGAGCTAATCCATGCATTATGTAGACTTATCAATGCAGGATGTCTATAAATTTAAGAAAGTTAATCAATGTGGGAAGCTTTCATCAGATATTTTTTGATTTTGACTTCAAAAAATTTTAAGGGAATGTTTTTTTATATAAAACTAATCAATGTAGGAAGTTTTTTTCAATATGCCTATTTATATATCCATCATTCGAGGGAGTGGTCTATATTTTTGGATATATTTTTGCACTTTTGTGAACAATTATTCTTAAAGGGATCAATCTATGTTTTTTCCCTTTTATTAATTTTTTATTTTGATCCTATCTTGAATTTTTTCATGGATTAGCTTATGTTGACCCAAGTTATATATGTTTTAAATGACAAATTAGTCACACAAGATGGTATTTTTATCCCAAATATGCTTTACCTAGCCAATTTGAGGGATTGGGGAAATAATGATTTAGGGTCCCTTCTAAGTATAGGCAAATCTTATCTAATTAGAACATGCCATGAATAGAGTTGGGTGTTCATATTCAAGGATGAGATAGATATTTTTTCAAAGGACCACATGATTCTATATCATTATTGGGTATTTTTGAGGATATTGAGATGGTCTTGGGATATGGATTTTGAACAAAGGGAGAACCTATGTTGATTATGGCTATTAAAATATTATTAATAGTAGAAAGGATAGATACACAAATCCTTAAGAGGGTTGTGTTCTAGTTTTCCCTCAAGAGAGGCTAAGTGATATGCCCCAGATCCATATTTATGAGTAATAATGTACAATCCATGCCAATTTGAAGGAAATTTACCTTGTTTACTCTTTTCCATATTTATGACATGTTGATTTTATTTAAGGATAAGATCACCAATGTTAAATTATTTTTATTTTAAATGTTTATTATATACACATTTTATTCTTTCCTGATAAATGTGTAGGTGGTCAAGTATTATTATTCAATGCTCATCCAATAGTTCTAGTTGGGCTAGTTATTATTGATGGTAGTCTTCTTTGGAAATGATGTCTTTAAGATAAATTTGAAGAGAATCGATCTGAATTACTAGAGAAATAATATATTTTGTGAAATAGACTAAATAAAATGGGGTTACACCTATATGAGTTTTAATACTTTTTTGATAGGCCCATAACATGAAAGGGATTTGGAGATGCCAGTCTTTCCGAATCACATTCACCATTTTAGCTACAATTCTATTGAGAGTTTTGTTAGAGGCTTTAGTTTATCCATTGTATTTTGGACAATATGGTGATGAAAATATAATAATTATACTAAAATAATCATAAAGTTTCTAGACTTTTTTGTTCTTAAAGGATTTTCCACTATTTGTGATGATCTTATAAAGAATGTTGAAATGACAGATAATGTGATGGTAGATGAAATCAACAATTTTATATTCCTTAGTTAAAATAAGAGGAGAAAATTATACCAATTTAATAAAATATTATTAGTTTTAATGATAAATTTGTGTCACTAGGAGGATTTAGGGTTAATCTAACCAATGAGATCCAACCCCCACTAATATGGCAAAAAGTCTTTAGCCACTTATAAAACATGACTAGGGACATTTGATAAGGTCACATTTTGTTAAAATTTAGGGAATTTATTAAATTATTCATAAAAATATTTATTTAAGGTGGGCCAATAATATCCTAACATAGAACTATTTTAGCAATGGCTAGGCCACTAAAATGCCATCCACATATTCCATCATGTGTTTATTTGATTGTCAGGGTTACTTCTAGACCTTGGAGGCATCAAAGTAGATTTCCATAAAAACCTCTCTTATAAATAATATCCCATAGTATTTTATAATGATAATTACACTATTTGAAGGTACATTTACCATTTTTAGAAATATTAGGAGGGATTAGAGCTAGTGAAAGATAATCATATATTTGTGTATACCATGGTTCTAATTGTATTTCTTCGACATTATGGAGAGATGGCAGGTCATCCTTAGTTTAATAAGGTTGGTTATTTTGTGAATAATAATAAATTTTTTATATTCCTAATAGGATGATGAGATGAAAGAGGCTAGAAAAGTCATGGTATCAAAAAACTTATTAGTTGATTGCAAAGTGGTTTGAATGGTATAATGATCAAATTATGCCAATAATTGATTTTATAGGATTTTTTTATTTTTGGATAATATCATTTTTAAATTTATATATTCCAATTATTTTATTGACCATAAGATAAGAATCTAATAAATATTGAGAATTTTAAATTTTAGGGACAAATCAGTTTTGAGACTTATAATTAAGGCTTCATATTTTACCATATTATTAGTGCAATCAAAATCAAGTTTTAAAGATAAAAATAAGGGGGTCCTTATGGAGGTACTAAAAAAATTCCATCTCCCCCCACACTCACATTTATATCAATAAAATAATAAGGTCATTTTATATTATGTTTCTACATGAGACAAGGAGGTTATATATTCATCAATAAATTCATAGTTAAATGGTTGATTACTAGCAAGAGGTGCCTTTGCTAACTGGTCTACAATGATTTTTCCCTTAATTTATTTTTGGTAGAGGAACTCAAGATCAAATTCAATGAGGAGCATAAGACACCTTTCCATCCATTAGTTTTGGTATGGATTGGAATGTATGTACTTAAGAAGATCAATGTTGGTAACTACATATGTTTTTGGTTAAGTAAATAATGACAGAGCTTAGAAATACAAATACCAAGGCAAGACAAAGTTTTTCCATATGTGTGTAATGAGTCTTATATGCAATAAGAGTGTGACTTATAAAATAAATTGCTTGCTCTCTATGATTATCATCTTGATGGGTAAGCATGGAACCTAGGGCATGATCTATAGCCAAGATGTATAAGTAAAATGGTCAGATCTCATAAGGAGGGACAAGGAAAAGAGGAGAGAGAGGAGATACTTATTAATAGTGTCAAAGGATTTTTGAAAATTCACATCCCATATGAACTAGGTATCTTTCTTTATAAGTTGATGAAATGGCTAACATCGATATGATAATTATAAGATAAAGAACTAAGTAGACTATAATTTCCATTATATACTATGAATTTTCTTAATAGTATATGGGGGTGACACTTATAAAATATCCTTAATCTTAATTGGATCAACTTCAATTCCTTGGATGGAGATAATAAAAACTAAGAGCTTGCCTGAAAAGTCCCTAAAAACACACTTGTGGGGATTGAGATGGACCTGGTATTTAATTAAATGAGCAAAGATTATCTAAAGAATAGAGATATGGTCCTTATGGAGCTTAGATTTATCAAGGAGATCATCCATAAAATCTTCAATTATTTTGTGGATTAGGTCATGAAATATGTAGGTCATAGTGCATTGATAGGTTACTCCCACATTTTATAAACCAAAAGTCATGAACTTATAAAAAAATTCCCCATGGGGTAATAAAGGAGGGTTTATGTTGGTATTTAGGGGAAATAAGGATTTTATTATACCCAAGGAACCCATCCATGAGAGATAACATTTCATGGCCAGCTGTGAGGTCTATAAGTTGATCAATATTAGGTAGAGGGAAATCATCTTTAGGATAGGCAAGATTTAAGTCATGAAAATCAATACAAAGGCATAATACCATGGACAATTTTATGATAGGTAAAATATATGACACCCATTGAGGGTAATAAATAGGTTAAATGAAATTAATCAATAGAAGATACTACAATTCTTCCTTGACTAGAAGTGCCACATGTGGGTGCACCTTTTATATTTTTTGTTACACTAGTTTAACTTCAGGGATGGTGATTATGTTATGGAAAAATATAAGAGGGTCGATACCTATCATATCACTATAATACTAGTAAAAATATTGGATATGGTTAGTTAATAATGTAGTGAAATCCTGGTGTTCCTAGGAATCTAAGGATTAACTAACTTTGATATTTTATAGGACTTCTCATGTCCCGATATTAATATTGATGGTGACTTCATTTTCGAGACTAGGAGTTTTAGGTGGAAGGGAGTTTCATATGTATGTATATCTTACCCCTAAATACATTAATATAGAGTCATAATCTTGACATTAAATAACCTAAACTGAGGAATAATCTTATTCTATCATTTTGGGGAGAGTTAGGGGAATGGATTTAAAATTTTCATTATGTTGATATGTGAGTAATCCTAGGTTGACATTGTTGATAAAAAAAAATTTTAGGTGGGATGGATATGATGTTGTTGATTTATGAAGGGGAGTTCAATGATGATGATGGATCTTCATTGATATCTAAAGTAGTGTTGGGTAGTGATGGTAAGGTACTAGTGTGAAGATGTGGATTATGAGAATCTTGAGGGTTTCTTTGAAAGCTAGACCATATTTTTCATGTGGTTTTCTAAGATCACTCAATGTGACCTCATGTGGTCCTTATTCATAATGTCATATGTTGAATCCCTTCTAATCACACCACTACAAATAAGTGTATGCAAAGTTTGGCTTATCAAAGAAAGAAAAACTTGAGTAAAATGGTTTTGTACAAGTTTTATTTTCATGATATAAAGGGTATTGATCGATCCCTCCATATATTAAATGGGTACAAAGGTGAGGAGGAACAAATGGAATGACCTATCTAAGGTTGGGATAATAGAGGTGTTGTTTATCTAGGCACACATATTCTTGATGAGTAGGCAGGGTGTTGAGCATCCCTAGATGATATTCCCTTAGTGAGAGATGTTGAAGTACAGAGTTGAGGAAATAATTAGTATATGTATGAGATGAGGGGATTGTTGAGCTAGATGATTCCTTACTTGATGATGATGGGGTTGAGTCTTTCAGGGGGATTGATACATCATTAGGTTGATAGGTTAAATTGCACAATTTGAATGAATGAGTATCTATTGGGATAATGTGGATTTTTCTTTCATACTCATACTTGAGGCATATATGTAAGGTAGAGGGTACATAATGCATAGAGTGGATATAGGACTGTTTGATAAATATGTTATATTGGAATTCCACTTCTACCACATAAAATAGTTTAGGGAGGATATGTTCACTAACTTGGATACTGAGGATGACAATACCCAACATAGGAACTATCATGTCATAAAAGATTGCAGGACACTTGGAGATTGGGATATGATGGTTTCTAGTAATTTTAGTTGTTTGAAAGTGTGTGATGAGATGATTTTTATACCATCCCCATTATCAATCATGACCCTTTTGATTGTTGTTTGATCAACTTGGGAATTAATGAATAAAGGTGGGTCTTGGTCTTTAGGTATAGTGGGGATACTTTAGAATCATGCAAGGTAATGGATGAGTATGTTTGTAAATATTTGATAAAAGCTAATAGAGGTTAGGGTTCATATAGCTATACCTATATGGCCTATAATGATTCTATCATATCTTGGAAGTGTTTTGGGGAATTTTAGATAAGTTTGTATAAAGACATCTTCACTATAAGTTGGTGGAATTATTTTAGAACTGATATCTTTATCAATTCTGAGGTAATATTATTCTAAGTTGTCCCTAAAATGGATACTTTTGGTTTTGGAATGGATGGTTTGGGTGTTTCTATAGTTGAGGTAGGGGCCTTTGTAATGTAAATTTTGACTTTTTTTAGATTTTGGGTTTTTGGGCCTTGTGCTTGAGATCATGTGGCTATGTCTATTGTGTAAATTTTAAAAAGTGGTTTCTTTATTGAAATTACCAAGTCACTAATGTTTAGAGGATTTGAGGAGATGTTGGCAAAGAGTTGGTTAGGGATGGAGTTGAGGATATTAACCATGAATCTTGATGTTTATTTTGATCTTTGTTGTAAAGGATTTAGGGCATACATCACATTAGTCTCAGAGATGATTGTGGCTTTAGTGTTTTGTTCAAAGAGAGGATCAACACAAGCATGTTAAATTAAGAGGTCATCTTCCTCCAAGAGATCCTAGATTACAACTTTGAGAGAATTACAAATCTTAGTATCATGTGTTGGTATCCTATGGTAGACACATATATTGTTTCCCTTATACCATGTTGGTTTTTGGATATAAGTGTTAACAATTTTGATGGGTGGTAATCTAATGAGATAAGATTGTAGAAGTTGAGCAAGGATGGTGGAATATGACAATTGTAATGGGCCTTGGTGGGATTTTTTAATTTTTTAGGGTGTTAATTTATAGACAATGTTTAATTTTACACCTTCATTTTTTGTATTTATTGTACGAGTGGTCTTAATGGGAGGTACATGCATTTTAGATAAGATTATGGGGTAATAAGAACTTGAGGGATTGATATTAGGTGTTTTTAATATGGGGGGAACCTTTTGAGATAACTTAGGTCCTTTTAGAGGTGGTTATATGATTATGATTTTTAGTTTGGAGGAAGGATGAGTCCCTAATATGGATGGGTTAGTTTAAACTTGGGGCATAGTCATATTCCATTTTTGAGTAGTGTTGGAATTTTTATGGGTATCTTTATGAGGATATTTATTTTTGGATGTTTGAGGGAGTTCAAACCTTATAGTTGGGTGCTATAAGGATTTACCCTTTGGTATACCAAGACATTTGTCTCATGTGGCCATAGTAACCCTTTTATATTTTGTTGTTTGTAAGTGGTCTTGAGAATGCTTGGATAGTACCTCTTTTGAAGGATCCCATGTAATGAGATTAGGTAGGTCTTAATGAATGATATAAATAGGTTTAATCAACTTAGATTATTCCAAGATATCTCTTGTAAGGTGGTTTAGAATTTTAGTTATACTCAAGTGTGCTACTGTCTTCTTTAGGTAGAAGTTGATTTTAAATAGTGTTTATTATGTGGGTTTCCTGATCTTGGGTGTTTTTGGCATTTGCTTGCACAAAATTGGATGAAGATGGATTATTTGGAAATGATTGTCTAAAGATATTGAGAGATTGGTTTGAATGAGCTTTTGGATTGTCTAGTTGTAGTTCCCCTCGATCAATAAGGTTCTAGAACAATCTCTTGAAATACTAACATCTATTGATCTCATGATAGGTACATGATGGTAAGTGCAAAATTAATTTTATTTATATCAATTAGGATTATGATGAGATTAATCAATGGACCTAATTGGAGGGATCTCAATAACTAATGATTTCAAAAAAAATTCCAAGATGGAAGAATAAGATTCTCCCAAGGGCATGTATTGTCGAAGTGGAAATCATGTTAAGGTTTTTTGAAGATGTGTATAGGAAGTAAAATAACTTGGTTGGTTTGTTCTTGATGAATAGGCTGATTTCAAGACAATAGCATTTGTTGTGCCTTTAGTTTAGAGTTGTTGAACCCCTTGGAAGGATTGGGTTTAAAAATTTTATTTTGTAATTTGAACTTGCCTTCTTATGGGGATCAAATTTACAACTTATGGGCCATGATAAAGGCTTCATCAAAGGTATTGAAATTTTGGACCTAAATCATGGATGAAATGTGCTTTAAATGTGACATAGGGAAAATAGTTATTAACTCTGTTTGAGGGAGGGAAAATGATAACTAGTTTATAAGTCCCCACCATCTTGCAACAAAATTTGTAATTTATTCATATTTGAATTATCTAATGGAATATAAATAAGTGAAGGTTATTCTTCTTGTGATATTGATTAAATAGTGATCTAAGATGATTTGGGCTAACTGGCCAAAAGATAATAGAGAGTGTTGTGGAATGGAACTATACCAGTCTAAAGTTGCTCCAAATAGTGACATGAGGAAGTTCTCATGAGGAGAGTGTCATTATGATCTATAAGGTAGAAATCATGTCTAAAGGCCCTAATATGTTGCTGAGGGTCCTCCTTGTTTTTATTTTTTATTTATTTTAGGTAGTTTCCATTGTGGAGGATAGGCTCTAATTGGGACAATTGAGGTGATAGGTTCATTACAAATTTTCTCATGTGAGACCATATTATTTTCTTAGAGGTAGAATCTTTGAGGTTCACAATCCTAACCATGAGAATGTGCATGAGGTCAAGTTGGGTATTATATTAAGGCATACCCCTAAAGTATTTTACTATAAATGTTGGTGAAGGATAAGTGAAGTGGGAAATAATTTTGAAAGATGATAACCAACTAAGGTGGTAAAGATTGGTTTATAAGTAGTTGTATACTGTGAGAATAGAGGGGGCAAGGTTTGTTGTTGAGGCAGATAAAAATAAATGGTTTTAAATGGTTGTGATGGGACATAGTGTTAAGTGGTTTATGGTGGTGAAAATTTTTGTTGAATAAGTTTACACAAGGATTTTTTTTAGAGGTTGTAATGTTTGATTTGGGTTTGTGGTCACACTTGTTCGAATGGGAAAAAGAGTTGTAGGTATTTACACCACTAAATTCTAGAGTGAGTAATAAGGTGGCTGGGTGGACATGAGTTTGGGTATGGTAACACTTTGGGTTTAGACAATAGTTTTAGAGGGATTAGTAGATACTAGATGTGTTTGATTAGTTATAGGTTGTGACACATTAGTACTGGGGGTGTAATGGAACCTATATTGGGATTGGGAGATACTAGCTATGGTTGATAAATAGAAGAGGACACTATTCAAAGTCCTTTGAATATTTTTGATGGAATACCATAGATAAATTTATAGGATTGGGTATGAGGATAAATGGGAATATGTATGAATCATGAAGTAAGATAATGATTAAGGGAAAATAAATTATTATCCAGTATGATGGCATAGTCAAGGTCTCCTTGTGGATAAAATTGAGGAATGACCTCCTTGAAAGATTTAGGAGAGGAAGGAGGACTTGATGAATATTCCATGGATGAAGATGATGTATGTGGATTAGTTTGTTTCTATGATTGATGCCTAATTAAAACCATGTAGCATTAAATAAATAAAAATAAATGAAAAGTAAGCAAAAATATTTTATTTCTTTTTTCTCTCTTTAGTGAAGATGAAGTACACAATTTAATCAAACTTTCCTAATGTTTTTTATTTATTTTAAAAATTATTCTTTAGAATATGATGCAGCATTTGGCTTAAGATAGGACTTAGGAAAAGGTATGTTAAAGCCAATTTTAGGTCTATTTATGGCTGGTATCCTAAATATACCTAAAGGTACATGAGGCCTAGATCTATGTTGGTGATGGTACATGGCTTGATATTGGACCTACCCCCTCACATGAAGACTATACGATGATAAGGGTGTGAAGAAATTATCCAATATAATATTAACCAATTATTTATACTTAGCCTTAACATTGTGTTAGTTTTCCCTTTGGTGATGAAATCTAAGTAGGTCCACTTGGGTAGGATTATTTTTTTTATTTTTTAATAGTTTCATGGTTTGGTTATGTGTGAATAAATGTCACTATGATGATGAATTAACATACCTAATTATGCTATGTGTATAACTGATGTAGGTAATTTATGATAAGTCCTTAATATTATCAACCTTTGATTCAATATCCTTGACTGGTCACAATCACATGTTCATGATTGACCTTATTTAGCAATAGTTTCCTTTTTTGCATTAATTTTTCTTAATGGTCTCCTTGGTATGTCCCTATTTTTTTTGTATAAATGAGGCTATATATATGTTATTAATATTTTCATATATCACATAACTCAATCCATACCTCATTACAATCATTCTTTTGACAAACTAGTTCTCACTCCTTCATTAGCTTGTACTAGGAAACCAACTTCTAGCTCTATAGTGTCAATTCTTGAAATAGGTGTCAAGATTTTAATTTTATACCTTAGATTATTTTTATTTATAATTTAATACCTAAAAAAACCTATTTTTAATATATACTCATCCTTGGTCACTTCTTTTCACTCGTTATATACTCCTTCACTGGTATAGGCTAGTAGCCTTTTCTACACCGTATCCTTATTTTAACCATTATGAAACCTTTATTAATGGTTAAATAGAATACATGGGGACTATTTATCTCTATTAAACCACTCATACATTTATAAGGCTTGTCTAAATGTCTTTCACTTCTTATTGACCTAGTATGCCTTCTAGTTACCCTAATTTAGGCGTAATTTAAGCCCTGCTTGTACTTAGTTATAAATATATATAAAAATCCATAATATATCAAATAAAAAACAAATAAAACATCTCAATCATATAAATTAGAAAAATATTTCGACATGAGATTTGAATGGTTGCATCTCACTTTACATGCCAAACCCTAATCATAGGGTTTCTAGGCCTACACACATGCCAAGAGCTTGAAAAATGATTATATTTAATTGTAGGTCTTAAAGTATAAAATAAAATATTTTATAGATATATAGATGTAATATAGATTTTAAAATTGATTATAACTTCTACTTCTACCATTTTCATGTTCTTACAACTCAAACTCAATTAACTCAATGCCTCTTTATGGCTGTGCTTTGGATTTCAATAGTTGATTTTTCCTATTTATTATACTCTATTATTATCTAAGTATCATTTTATCATTACTACACATTTTTAATCTTCTACATAATACCACTCATAACTTTCAATGTATTGATTTCTTAAGATGCAACAAAACCTAGTAGACTATGTACACAATGATGATTATGTAGGGTACAAACTAGTCAATAGGTAATTCATGAAATTTATTGGTTTCTAAGTGTTTTTTAATACATATTTAAACCTATACATAATAACATATCAATAATAAATTTTTTCAATTCTCACTCATCTTCCCATGACCAATCTCCAACCAACTCAGACCACTATTTGTTCCTTCCGACTGTGTAGGTTCAAAAAGGTAGTGTTGGATTTAAAAGAATGTATCAATAAAGATAAATTTTATATATCCTACCTTATTTTCCACATTTTTTGATTATATACACTAACCTCTTCCAATTCATGTCTACGTGATAAATAACCAATAGGGTTTCCAATGGAGCACTCATGGTTTCAATTATCTATGACATTTTAAAAGTCTCAATTCCACTTACTTCAAGATGTGATCATGGTTCATATGTATTGTCTTACAATTAATTTTATTCCAACCAAACCATTTTATATATTTAATTATCCACTATTGTTCTTAAAAACTAATTGAACAAGCAAAATTCACCTCCTGCTAACAATGGTCTGTATTACTAGTCCTGTAGGTATACCTTGTCTCTAATCTCATATAAATAATTATATCAGTTATGTTATCTAATATTTATTAAAATTTATATCATTTATTCCAGACATAATTTATTTAATAACGCAAAAATTACCTTCCCAAAAGATAATCTAGACTCCAATAGAACTATGCTCCATACTTCATACACAAACCTGAATCTTTTTTCTTGACTGTACTCAATCATCATGGGTTTTCAAGTGATAAATATTTGAGGTTTGAGGTCCTTCAACGTTCTCTCACCCATTAAGGGTCCACACCAATTCAATATTGATAGGGACTAATGCTATTCTTGTTTGGACTATGATTTACCTTCTTTAGTTCATAATTATAGTCATACATAGCTTGTGTATAGATGACCTTCAAAGTTCATCAAAACATTGTAAATACATGCAAAGATCAATCTAAAAATACTTGAAAATGACACAACAAATCTTCTACTTATCTTTGTTCATTATTTCTAGTTTTCATTACATGTAGTCCACACATAGACTTATTCAACTTCTTGAGGATTTCATATATCAATCTTCCATTTTCTGATCCTCCTTACTTCTCTCGAAGCTCCCTTCCACTCCTCTCTATATAAAATCTATAACAATGGCTCCTTTTTTAATTTTCAATGTAAGACATGTAGTTGGTTACTTTTTCTAGTTACAAGGCATAACTACCTTTTCTTGAATTCAATGTATGAGTGAATGGTCTCTTTTCAAAAGATGGCTTCCAATTTATGATTTTTACAAATATGACTTCTTATCAACATTACATAAATTTATTATACTCCTTAACCCTAATGGACTCATCTAAAAACTTCAAACATGTAAGTAACCCCTTAAGACTCAATACAAATATTTAAATATTTAAATTCTTATTTTTAGAGGGAAAAATATTGGAGACCATATAACTCAACTTTATGACTCTATAAGGATTATAAGACCACACATAAACCTAATATGGTCTCACACACATATTGACATCTAACTTTGACATCCAAATTGATAAAACTCAATACTCATGTTTGTTAGCTTGATTTTATTACATCATACTCCATAAGAGGAAGAAAAAATTGAGCCACCTTTCTTTCTCACCTTACAATTGATTCTTTGAGGGTCCTTCATATGCAACATGCTACTGTTCAAGTTTTATTGTTCCTTCTTGCTTTCCATATACTTATTCTTCTTCTTCTTGGCCTTGTCTATCTTCCTTTTCCATGCATATCCCAACTCTATGAAGTATTCCCACTAATATAGATCTTTATGTGCTTCATGTTTCACACTTTCCCAATAATTTTTAACCTCCTCATGCTCATCTGAAATCAACTTGTGTGAATTTATCTTCCTCACACTTGCTTCATGGCATCTTTTCTTCTCAATCTCACTCATGGTTTGCTTGTCTAGAGTATCTTTCTTCTTGTTCATGCTTTCATCTTTATCATGAGGCTCTATTGACCTCTGATGCATGTTAACCTTTATAATTTGTCCCATTTTACTTTCTCTTACTACATCTTCTTCACTTTATTTCTCTTTTTTGTGCCTTTGTCCATCATCTTGCTCACTATGCAAGAGAAATTTCTTGTTCCACTCATCCTTTTCATGTTGCATCATGATTTGACCAATCCTTGGTCTCCCATATCCATGTTCATCAATTAAAAACTTATAATTAGCTTGAAACATTAGGTAACTCACCTTGTTTGCTTCTTCATGCCCCAATTGCTTGCTTGTTTACTTGCAAATTTGTGCATCTTCTTGTACTTATATTTGTTAATCATTTATTAGTGTTCCTTGGAGTTTATCCTTGCTCTTAACCTACTATACCTCACCTATTTTCAGCTTCTTTGATGGACTAAGCAGGTCCTCTATCATACTCATCTCCACTTGCAACTTGAATACATCAACCTCTCCATATGCTTCATCAAACTTTGGTTTATTTTATTCTTCTTTGTCATGGGAAACTTTTCCTTTTTTTACTTCTTAATCTCCTTCATTTGTGATAGGCATATCTACATCCTTTTTTTGTACATCATGATCCTCAAGCACTCTTTAAGGTGCTTCTCCCTCATCTTGCAAAGCTATACTTTCATCCATCAATGCCATGGTCTCTATGTACAATAAATATTCACTATTGGAGTCACATTAAAACTTACCATCATATATCAAACTTAAAAATGCATCTTGAAAATACCCATCTTCCTTTATGCATCCATTTCCTTGTTCACTTGGTTATACCTTCAATTCCTTGGTTTGGTTTGTTTTCACCATCTTATTTGTGTGATTTTTTGGTTTTCCATCCTCTTGTATCTCATAATTTCTTGAAATTAATTTATCATGTGATCCTCTTGTACTATTTTTGTATTCTTTATCACCCATTTTCTACCCTATACCTTCTTCTCACTAGTGATTCTATTGGCCACTTTACTCTCTTTTTCATAGTTTAAAAACTCCATGTGCTTTCTTATTCTCTCATGAGCTTCACCATGAGCTCTATATTCTCAAATCTCTACCCCATCTTTTTTTTTATCTCTTTTAATTATTTATCTATATCCATCTTCCCCATTCTTCTTTATTTTCTTGGTATATTTAGACCTCCTCTTAGCAAGTCTATCAATATTGTCTCTTAGACCTCTTTTGGGCCTTTCCTCATTTTTTAGTCATCACTTAGGATATCTTCTCAACTTTATTGACTCTCTTTTGGAGTCTTCATTCTTCTCTCTTCTTTCTTGGAGCTTCAATGCTCTCTTTTTCTCTCTCTCATCTAGTCTCTCCTTGCCTATCTTCTTGTCCTTCTCAAGGGACCTTGGGTATATCTCTCTTCACTATATGACTATTATTATCATCTTTTCTGACCTCAATGGATTATACCTGAACTTTCTCTTCTCTCTCAACACCCTACAAGTTACTCCTCATACTCATCTCATAGCATGCTACCTTTATCTCAAATCAACAAAATGGAAAGAATTCAAAACATAATGTTTTACCCAAACATACCTTACTATATCTTATACCAAAATGATGTAGACAATTTAGGATAATTCCTTCATATTATCAACCTCAGATTCAATATCCTTAAGTGGTCACAATCACATGTTCATGATTGACCTTATTTGGTAATAGTTTCTTTTCTTGCATTCACTGTGCCTTATGGTATCCTTAGTGTATCCATATTTTTTTGTCTAAATGAGGCCATATAAATTTTATTAAGCTTTTAATATTTCATAAAACTTAATCCATACCTCATTACAATCATTCTTTTGACAAACTAGTTCTCACTCCTTCATTAGCTTGTACTAGGAAACCAACTTCTAGCTCTATAGTGTCAATTCTTGAAATAGGTGTCAAGAGTTTAATATTATACCTTGGATGAATTTTAGTGATAATTAATACCTAAAAAAACCTATTTTTACTATCCACTCATTCTTGGTCACTTATTTTCATGTATTATATACTCCTTGGTTGGTATAAGCTAGTAGCCTTTTATGCAGCTTATCCTTGTCTTTAACCATTATATCACCTTTATTTATGGTTTAATAGCATATATGGGTGATATTTATCTATATTAAACCACTCATATAATAATAATCCTTTTTCTAATGTCTTTCACTCCTTATTGACCTAGTATGCCTTCTAGTTACACCAATTTAGGCATAATTTAAGTCTTGTTTGTACTTAGTCATCAATACCCATAAAAATACATACTATATAAAATAAAAAACAATTGAATCAGATCAATCATGTCAATTATAAAAATATTAAAAAAATTTATGAGATTTGAGTAGATGTATCTCACTTTACACACCAAACCCTAATCATAGGGTTTCTAAGCCTACACATAGGCTGAGAGCTTGAAAAATGTTTATCTTTCATTGTAAAAGGTATTAAAGTCTAAAATTAACTACGTTATATCTTTATAAATTTAATATATCTTTTATAATTTATTATAACTTGTACTTCCACCATTTTCATGTTTTTACAACTCAAAGTCAATTAACTCAATGCCTTTTCATAACTGTGCTGAGGGTTTCAATAGTTTTTTTTCCCTATTTATTGTACTCTATTCTCATCTAAGGATAATTTTATCATTCCTCCACCTTTTTATTCTTATACATAATTCCACTCATAACTTTCAATGTATTGATTTCTTGGGCTACAACAAAACCTAGTTGACTGTGTACATAATGATGATTATGCAAGGTACATACCAGTAAGTAGGTACTTAAAGAATTTTCTTGGTTTAGAAAGGTTATTTTAAACATAATATTTCCAAATATGCATAATAAAATATCAAAAATATCTTTTCTCAATTCTCACTCATCTTCCCTTGACCAATCTCTAACCAACTCAGACCATTGTTTGTTCTTTTTGACTGTGTAGGTTCAAAAAGGTAGTGTTGGATTTCAAAGAATGTCTCAATAAAGACAAATTTTATATATCCTACCTTATTTTACACATTTTTTAATTATATAAACCAACTTCTTCCAATGCATGTCTACTTGATAAACAACCAGTAGGGTTTATAATGGAGCACTCAGGGTTTCAATTGTCAATGATAGTTAAAAAGTCTCAATTCCACTTCAAGATGTGAAAAAAATTCATATGTATTGTCTTAAAATTAATTTAATTCAAAAAAAAACCTTTGATATACCTCATACTCCACTATTGTTCTTAAAAATTGATTGAACAAGCAAAATTCAAGTCCCACTAACAATGGTCTGTATTACTAGTCCTGTAGGTATACGTTGTTTCTACTCTCATATAAATCATTATATTAGTTATGTTCTCTTATATATATTAAAAATTATATAATTTATTCCAAACATATAATTTATTTAATCATGCATTAATTACCTTCTCAAAAGACAATCTAGACTCTAGTATACTGATGCTCCATATTTCATCACAAACCTAAATCTTATTTGTTGACTATACTCAATCATCAGGGGTTTTCAAGTGCTAAAGATTTGAGGTTTGAGTTCCTTCAAAATTATCTCACCCATTGAGGGTATAAACTAGTTTAATAATGATAGGGAATAATGTTATGAATCATTTCCAATCACCAATTTAATACAAAACATAAATATTCTTGCTTGGATTATGATTTACCTTCTCTAGTCTGTACCTAAGTTATACATAGCCTGTGTCTAGATGAAATTCAAAGTTCATCAAAACATTATAAATACATGCAAATATCAATCTAAAAATACTTTAAAAATACACAACAAATCTTCCACTTAACTTTGTTTATTGTTTCTAGTTTTCATTACATGTAGTCCACACATAGACTTATTCAACTTCTTGAGGATTTCATATATTAATCTTCCATTTTTTTATCCTAATTTCTTCTCTCAAAGGTCCCTTCCACTCTTATCTATATAAAATTTATAAAAATGACTCATTTTTTTCATTTTTAGTGTAGGACCTGTAGTTGGTTACTTTTTCTAGTTACAAGGCATAACTACCTTTTTTTGAATTCAACATATGAGTGAATGGTCACTTTTCAAAAGATGGCTTCCAATTTATGAGTTTTAAAAATATGACTTATTATCACCTTAAATAAGTTTATTATACTCCTTGACCCTACTGGAATCATCTAAACACTTCAAACATGTAAATAACCCCTCAAGACTCAATACAAATATTTGAATTTTAAAATTCTTATTTTTGGAGGGAAAACTCCTCGAGCCCATATAACTCAACTTTATGACTCCAGATAGATTTTAAGACCACACATGGACCTAATAATGTCTCACACACATATTGACATCAAAATTTTACCTACTTTGACATCTTAATTGACAAAACTCAAAATTGGTGTTTCTTAGCTTGATGCTCATGCATCAATAACTTAAATAAGCTAGTTGGTGTATTTAATTCTTTTTCGATTCCAAAAGTAAGTAGTTTTTTTTTTAAAATTTTATAGATTGTAATAAAAATAATAATGAATATTTTTCTAAAAAATAAATTTAAAACAAAATAACTTAGAATTATAAATCAATAACTATGAGGACTAAAAGGGTCCCATCGGGTGTGCCAAAATATTTAAATAGTTTTTATGTGAATTTATCTTATAAAATAAACTAAAAAAACTCAAATAAAAGAAATGTTTAAACCAATATAACGCATAATTATGTGATTGGTTTCATACCTTGATCAATCTCTTGAGAGATCTCCTTTTTGGCTAGAAAATAATCCTGACACACAAGTGAGAAATTGGAAAAGATAGATTAATAAAGTAATAGGGTGGGTTTATTGGTAAAATACCAATTCCAAAGAGGTGTAATCTTCCATTCATGGATTTCAACCCACCTATTTATCAATCAATATGATTACAATGATAATGAAAATTATAAATGCTTGTTGATAATTTAGATAACTTATGATTATGAGAATATGTAATTTCCTCTATTGCATTAATATAATCAAAATAGTGAAGCCAATAATCCTATGTGGCTTTGGTATCTATTTGAATAATCTCAAGATAGGATAAGATATCATAATTTTTTGGAGTGAACACGATGGCGTAGAGACTCAACTCATACACAATATCACTTTGATTAGAAAAAAAGGGGTTGAGGAACAATTGATACATAAAAATTGTTGAGTATTTCATGATATTCTCCAAGAATGGTCATTTAAAGATAGATTACATGTATAGGGGAAAAAAATAATCAAAATAAACTAGGATTGGGGTAAAAATTTATGGAAATACGCTCGGGTTTTATCACTAAATAGTTTTTATAGGGATCAATGTTGATTCATAAAATCTATACCGATTTTATTAGGATTGATGTTGATCAATATGATCGATGTCAATTCTGGAAAAATTTCCTAAGAAACTAAAAATTTGGATTATGATTTTTGAAAATTAATTTTAAAGATAATTGAGGTATCCTAAGGAAAAAATTAATGATAATATTACACATGATAAGATAGATAAACAAATTATGCTAAAAATGAAGTAAAATACTAGAAATGATTTTGGATGGTCCTATGGATTGGTGGTGTATTATAACTCCCATAACTCAATAACAAGGATTTAAAGCTTTAATTTAGATCAATGATATAACCTAATGTTTGTGCTATAAGGTCTCCTAATCATTATTCATCTCTTAGGCATTCTGTCAACCTTCCAATGTAGTTTTTGGGATCTATTTTGGTGAGCTAAGGCTATGTATAAATAATCAATGTCAATTGAAAAAAATCGGTGTTGATCATGGGGAATTGTTAATGACTCTGAATTTTCTTAGAAAAATGTGTCTAAAATGGTTCTAACCATGGTGTAATTTAGGTAGGATGTTGTTTAAGTTGTTTAATGTTATTTTCTTTGAGGGTAAATTATTAGGATGGAGGGATAATTTAGATTTCATGGATTTTTAATAGATTTTTAGAGATTTTAGAAGTTGGCAAGGGGATAAATGGTAATTAATGAAGTAATTACCATGAGTAATTATAAATAATGGTGGTGGATAATTAAAAAAATATGATTATGACATATAAATACACTTATTAGGTAGTGTAAATAAAATTAGTGTCTACACTTGGATAGGTATGTAATAAGGAAGAGAGACTTGTATTCATTGAGTTATGCAAGGAGTTTGTTGATGTGTTTTCTTGGGAATCTAGTGATCTAAAAAGTCTTTGAACCTATCCTATATCAAAACACTATATATCTAGATGTGGATGATAAACCAGTAAGGCAAAGGCAAAATCCTATCAATCCAAATATTGAGCCCCAAATGAGGAAAGAATTGACCAAGTTTATAGAATCTATCATTATCTTTCCTATCAAACACTCATAATTGGGTTGTCAATCTAGTCCTTGTAAGGAATAAAAATAGAGAGATAATATTATGTGTAGATTTTAGGGACTTGAATAAAGTTTCATTGAATGATCATTACCCTTTGCATTCTATGGATTAAATCTTGTAATTGGTAGTAGGTTATGACTGTTTATCTCTCCTTGATGGATATTCAGGCTATAATAAAATTTTGGTAAAATAAGAAGAGTAGTATAAGACATCCTTCACAAAAAAATGGTACACATATGCATATAGGAAAATTACTTTTATGTTGTCCAATGCTGGAGCTACATTCAAAAGGGCCATGGACATGACATTCTAAGTATTGATGAATGATACAGTGTTGGTTTATTTTGATGACATCACAGTATTATCAAAAGATATAAGTGATTACTTGATTCATATTATGCATAGTTTTGAGATGTGTATAAATTTTGAAGTCTCTCTCAATCCTAAAAATGTGTATTTATAGTCCATGAAGGCAAACTCTTGGGCCACATTATCTCCAAGATTGGTCTCTTTATAGATCCTGAAAGGGTAAGTGTTATCTTGGCCTTATAATTTCATAATCATAAGAAAGGGATAAAAAATTTATTTTGTAAAATCAATTTAATTAGGAGATTTATAACTAATTTTTATAATATTTTCAAGCCTTTAATATCCATGTTGAATGAAAATAAGACCTTTAGTTATATAAAAGAAGGAAGGGATAGTTTTGGTGCTATCAATCTAGCTAGCCATAGCTCAAGCTCCAACACTTGTAAATCATAGTTTCAAGAAGTAAATCACCTTGTATGCTTTGGGAAATCATGAATTCATCTCATCCATGTTGACACAATCAAATGAACAAGGTCTTGAAAAGCCCATTACTTTCTTCAGCCAAGGGTTAGAATATTATGAGGTAAGATATAATTTTATAGAGAAGCAATTGATTTTTATTATAAGAAGCCTTAAAAAATTAAATAATTTTATCTCTAACAATAAATTACATGTCATGGTGTCTCATCCAATCATAAAATAATTCCTTTTGAGTAGTAATTTGAATGAAAAAAGGGTTGGTTGGATCATTAAAGTCATGGAATATGATGTTGATATCAAGTTTGCCAAGTTGGTGAGAGGTAATGGGATATGTGAGAACTTAGATTAAGACTTTAAAGATAAAAAGGAATATTTCATATCACTCTAAGATGATCCTTAAATTTTTGCATCTTCATCTATCATGAGTTGGACACAAGATAGTTAAATTACTCGAAACATGTGAGTGTCTATTAGGACTAGATAAGGTTAAAAGGAGACACTTTAGATTACAATACATTCAATATTATTGGTAAATGGAATAATATTTATAATGGACCTTCAAGGAGTGATGCTAATTTTCATATAGGCTGATTAGATTGAGAAGGTTTTGGTAGAATTTCATGATGGATCATAAAGTGGTCACTTTGCACAAAAAACCACAATAACAAAAGTGATAAAAGATGGGTATTTTTGGCCTAGATTATTCAAAGATTCATATGCATGGGTGATAAAGTTGAAAAAGTGTGTGTTATTCACAAGAATACAAAATCTTGCATCACTCCCTACCCATCCCGTTCAAGTAGACTAACCTTTTATGCAATGGGGATTGGATTTCATAGCTATGATCAATCCTCTTTCAAGTGTTTTTCATAAATTGGTAATGATTACAACTAATTATTTTAATAGATGGATAGAGGTTGTATCTCTCAAGTAATTTAATGAAACAAATGTCTTATACTTATATGAAGGTATAGTAACTAGATTTGGGGTACCTTATACACTTATTTTAGATAATGCAATGGCTTTCCTTGGTACTAGAATTAGTGAGTGGGTTGTGAAACATGGAATTCACCTAGGTACATCCTCCAAATACTATCCTCAAGGAAATGGACTATAAGAGTCCACAAATAAGAATCTCATTAGAGTTATCAAGAGGACTATAGAGGAAAACCATAGGACATGGCACACAAATTTGAAGACAACCCTATGGGTTAATAGGATCACTCCCAAAAGGGCCATTGGAAACTCACCATACATGATTATCTATGGAAAAGAAGCTAAGATACACATGTGTCTTTAGTTATCAAATCTATAACTTACACATCAACTTGAAATGATAGAGAATGATGCCATGAGGATTAGGCTAGTTGAGTTGATGGAGATAAAAGAAATAATAAATCATGCCTTCAATGCTATGGAATCTCATGAAGCTTAAAATAATATATACTTTGACAAGAAATTTATCCCAAGAGCATTCCAACAAGGTAACCTTGTGCTCAAATGGGATGAAAATAGGGCCAATCCTAGAAAACACAAAGTTTGACACTTTATGGAGTGGGCCCTATGTCATCACTCATTGCAAGCAACACAATGCTTTTCAGCTCTCAAAGTTGAATGGAGAAGAATTACATATCCCAATAAATGGGATAAACCTCAAAAATTGCTATTGATATCATATTTTATCCTCTTGTACATAATAGATTAGGATTTGATTTCCCCATGTAATTTATATCGCATGTTAGGTTTTGTTGCATGTGTTCTTTATCTTGTTGTATGTGTTATTTGTCTTATTATGTATTATTTTTTGTGTTTTGAAGGTATTTTTAATTTTCATTTTTTTTGAAAATCCAATGTCATTTTTAGGTTTGGATTTGATCTCATAGAGATCCAATGTTTAGTGACTCCATATTTTATTTCTAGATATTTAGTAGGAAAATTGCCATTAGAAGTCACCAAAAATGTTAGGTAATCAATCACCCATGACCAAGGATTGTTCAAAACTAGGTAACTGAGTCATCTAACCTTGAAGTAGTCTTGTTGAGAATCATGTCCCGATGCTATAGTTCAAGTGTTGTATGTCATCTCAAGGTCTAAATAGGGTCCTATTAGTTTTTTTGAGCCTATTTGTGTGTCTTGTTCAATCAATTTCATATCATCAGGTTTGAAGAGGTCTTTTGCAATGTAGTTTAGAAAAATTTAAGGTAACTTTGGAAGGATTAAAGTTTGTTTGTGAAATTCAAATTAGACTTGATCCATGGTGACTAGGAGGTGATGATCATCCAATAAGTTAAGAAACTCCAAGATAGATAAGTAGACCTAAGATCCAAGTTTATAAGTTGGAAACATTGAAATTTCAATCACTTTGAAGAAGTCAAGGTAATTTTGGAGAAATTAAGGTTTAATTATTTTGTTTTCTATTATTTTTTCAATGTTTTAATGTAAATCCTTGAGGAAACATAAAATATAAAGGTATAATATCATGTCTAAATGTGAAAAAAGGTCTTTTGATTCATTATAAACTTGTTAAAAAATACATTATATCTCTCTTTCCTGTACATCTTGTTCAAGATGTTATAATACTCCTTTTATAACACTGAAACATATTTAAAACTTCCTTACCCATAATTTGAACATTAAAATAAGGAATAATGAATAATTGAAATGGAAAATAATATGAATATTCTTCTTGTATGTTACATCACTACTGTAAAGGCCAAGAGGAATGCTATAGTTAGCTGGCTCATAACTCTAGTAGGGTATTATGTCAAGGCAAACAAGTTTATTTAAGAAGAAGGGCTTATACAGGTCTCATTGTGAGAGGTATTAAATTAATGATAAAATTTTAAACATATTAAATGCTGATTACAACTTACCCAAGATCAAATCATGTAGAGAAAAGAGTTTAAGGTCCAAAAAGACAAAAACACCATTCAAATCTTCCATCAGGTCATTAGCAGTCAAATTAAGAGCCAGTTTTATGAGATTATTTCGTGAAGGAGATATTTAAGATCATATTATATTAGGGCATGTTGAGCAACCATATTCCCTTCAAAATCATGGCATTAGTTTTGGGATTAGGGGCATGTGGTTTAATAATCATCATTAAGAAGTTTAATTTTCTCCTAAAAGGTGTATTAGGCCTATGAGAAACCTAGAAAGAACGCTCTTGAATTTGAGATTAAATACTCAATATACCAATGACATATTGGTTTATTATTTATTAAAATTATATAATAAATATAAATAAACTTTTAAATTATTTTCAAAACTTTTGTGACCACCAAGATGAGAAAATGTACATAGTTATGTACAGGCAATTTGGGAAGTATGGGTTATAGAGCATTTTAGTGTCCACTTTGGAAATAAGGAACATTAAGTAAGTGGAAACATCAAATAATGATTTTATAAATACCTCACCTCATTCATCCTAAGTTTTATAAACCTTTTAACTCACAACAAGCCATCTATAAATCAAAAGACCAAGAAAGTAATGTAAACATATATGCTCAATGTGATTGTGTCAAGTCTGTGAGTGAATCCATGAAGAAAAAACACATGTTTTGAAATTAATGGAAGGATAATAATATTTTTATAGATTTTTAATATCATGGGTGAAGTTATATAGTGATTTTATCCCATGGAAAGAATAATAAAACATCAAAATGAGGTCACTAGGGCTAGAATAATCACAATGCCTACAAACCCTTGACATGGACCAAAATAGGTTTCAAGACTTTTGAGAGAATAAAAATATTGGATAATTATTTTTATATTTAATGGAACATGTATTAAACCCAAGGTGATAATTTAAAATCTAGGATCAATCTTCTATAGTCTTTTATACTCAGAACATTCATCTCGACCTTCACACAAAATCCTACACAGTCAAGAAGGTCATCTTGCTTACGTGGGAAGTATGCTGAGGAAGTGTATGGATAAAAATTACATTAGGGGAGTTTTAAGGGGTAAATATACTTATTTATTGTTATTTTTATCCAATCAAAGGCATGTAATTTATGAACCATTATTAAGAAGATAAATCCTCCAAAATCCTTGCAAATCCCTCAAAGAAGCTAAATGAAGTTAAAAACTTCCAAAATGATCATAATGCACATGATTGGTATTTAAAAATTTTAATGAAATATGAAGGCCTAATTGGTACCTATTGGATAAATAATTTGGCACTTGTGGAAGGAAAGACACAAAAAAGAATCTTAAAACTGCCTAATTCAACTGCTTTGCCTAGTATTTGAGTGGGTCTGAGATCTCTAACCATTGGAATAGATTTACAGGATTAGGTAGAGATATAATATCCATATTTCATCCATATAATATTTTTTCATGAAGATTATACAAGTTTTAGGTCACTATATGCCATGTGAATACTGCCTTCTTTGTTTTATAGAAAGGCAAAGTAGTAGTATCCATTTATTTATATGAGGGCTTGACCCCTCTATTTTTCACCAATACTACACATAATATCTATTTAAATGATTAAAAGTATCTATATCACTCTCAAAGTAATTCCCATATTAGGATAATTATCCATAATTATCTAAGATAGGGTCATGATAGGCACACATGTCTACTATTTCAGACCAGTCCACCTAGTGTGGCCTTGTCTTGCACTAATTAACTACTAGTTTATAATTTTTTAAATATCCATTTACATGTTCTACATGTTTCATAAGGTTATCTAAATGAAAATTTCAAATATTTTCACCATAATTATAAATCAAATGGAATTCATTATTCCTATCTTGGTACTATCTATCAAGTACTTATACACTACTGCATATTGAGAAAATATGACCTATTCTTCCAAAATTTAAGATAATTCACTAGTAACAATCATAGGATAATTCTACAGAATTTGAAATCAAGTCAAGATCTAACATTTTCAAGTATCAAAACAAGATTTATAGCTATATACATATATTAAAGTATCATAATTGCACAATCAGTGTGGGTGGGAGATATATGTGTGTAATAATTCCCTCTTTGTATTATTTGGATACATAGGCAATGGTAATTCATTAAATGGGGTGATATGGATCATCTCAACCCATACACTCCCTTATCTTTTTTATAGGTTTATATATCTCACAAGTACCCATAGGGTTTCCCAAGGAAAATAAAAGGAAAACATTGACTTATCCATGGTAATATTAGAATCACAATATCTCAACCCACTTAATAGACACATGTGTAAAATATGGAGTAACTATAGTTTCATCATAGTCAATTTAGATAAGTCTACATTCAATAGATGTGACTAGACTATACTAATGTATAGGGAGCACATACCTATCTAAGATTATTCAAAGATTATATTCCTCATTATCATATGTCACAATCTTGTCTTTGCCTATTTCTCATTAGTGTATACTAGTTGTCAATTTTAAGTTCCATTTTAGTGAATTTTGCTTTACATTAAATTTTTTATGCTTGAGTGTCATATATTACAATATTAATTAATATATCAAGTTTTATACTTATTTTAGAACATTCATTTGTTGAATAAAAAATAGGATAAAACACCTTTCTCTTATGGAACTCAAATGTATAGATTAGGCATATTTTAGAAACACCATACCAACTACCTCCAAGAATTTATTAACCTTAGATGCTATAGACACCTAAAACTGGCCCCTAATAACCTCCAACTAAGCTTTTGGCCAATTTCCACCCAAAATGCACAATTTGGCCTAAAAACACTAAAACATGCTAAATAATGTGAAATTGACATATTCAAGTGCCAATTATAGCCAGGGTATCCCTAAATGGGGTAATGCAGTTTATGGGCCAACTAACTTTAATCAGTTCATTTTAAGTCAAAATGCCAATTTTGCACCCACATGCTCTAAAATACTTTTTTTGATCAAATTTTTTGCACAAGACTCATGCCTTTGTGATTTTTTGTTAGCAAAATCCTAAAGGGAATATACATCTAATGCATCTAATGTGGACTTCCAGTTCTAATCCATTCAAATTTAGGACCAATAACAAGGCATTCTAATCAATCTGAGTAATTTGTGCATAAAGTGCTTAATCATGCTTAAGAGCTAATTAACCCAAATCAAGGCATAATAAAAAAATTCCATGGAAACTTGTTGGATACTTGTTTTTAGAAATGAATATTGAATAGTTGCATCATCAGGTGACTTCATTTCTTGGGAAGACATCCCTAGGCCATAAATTCAACAAATATCAAGATTCATGCCCTCCATGCCTCATCAATGCCTTCCATGATGTCATACATGCCTCTTAATTTACCCTTATTCTGATGTCATGATGAGGATAATTACAAAATTAATTTCAAAAATTGAATTAATCCTCAACCACACATCTCAATCTTGAGATGGATGATTGAGGTTGATTTTGATCAAATCTAAAAATCTATAAATAGGAGGCCTAACAACATCATTTCAAATCTTAATTTGTGAAAAGTTATAATGTAGGATTGGTTCTAAGAGATTTAAGTAATTAGTGTTACCATGCCAAATTGATTCCAAGCCAAGCCAAGCCACAAGCCATAAGGTGCCAAGGAGAGATGGACATAGCCAAGCTTCCATTTCCAAGGACTTCATGAGCACAAGCCGAGCAAGCCACCACTAAAAAGGCATTTGGCTCATCTCAAGAAGGTGAAAGAATTATTATGTTTTCATTCCTTGATTTTTAATTGTGTTTGTAATTTATTTTTTTTACCAAGCTCTCGCTAGTGTCTAGGCCTAGAGATGTTATGCTATTAATGTGTTTATTTCATTTTGTTTTCATTTTGGAACTAACACCAGACTAACCATCCTCTCTTGAGTCAAATTCCTAGATCACATAATGGCATGCTCGGTGGGACTAGATGCATCCCACACATGAAGGAGATCATTTTTCAACTCTAAAATATTTATTTAAGCTCTTAAAAATCTTAAAATTGATTTTCTAACTTTATTTTGTCTTTTTTAGTTGCCAAAATTTGTACACAATAACTAACATTGGTATAAATATCAACATCAGTTACCTGCTTAATCGATGTCAGTTATAAAAACTAACATTGGTTAGATTTTGGTTAACCAAAGTAACTAACATCAGTGGTATTAACTGACGTTGGTCACTGTGTTTTTCTAAAAACATAGATGTGAGACCTATGTTTTCAAATATTATTATTTCAAAATCAAAAGAACTTCAAAGCTAAAGGACATGCTAACAATTTTACTATAGGACCAAGCGGGATATTTGATCAAAACATGTTTAAATCACTTTTTCATGCCTAAAATTTGATTAGGAACTTTGTTTTCATGTTTAAAAAATAATTTATGTGTTTTTAGTGAATGTTTTTCAAAGTTCACAACTAAGACCAAGGGGTAAAATTAACATCACCAAACATTTTATTTGGGTTTAAAATTAAACACACTTTTCAATTCTTGTTTGCAATAGTTGTTTAGTTAGATTTTGGTTTGGAAAAAAGAGATATGTTGCATGTATGCTCTTCCATTTGTCCCCTATAGGGATCCCTTGGAATCGAAAGCACCATTCCTATTACAAATAGACTAGTCCAAGGCTTAGAAATAAAGTCATATAAAGCACTCCAAAAAAACTCATCAAATTTTGGGTGACCTTGAAAATGACCCTAAAGTTTTTCTATTTTCATGCTTTCTTTATTTTTATGCATCTTGGCATACAAGGGGGACTTCATCACCTCCCACAAGTTCTTTATAGAAGATTTGACCTAGGGTTTCATCTCCTGGCATTGACTTCATTTGGCTCCTTTGGAGTTGCACATGGGACATAATGGCACTTTGGACATCATCCTCCACTGAGAGAATAACATGATGTAGTGGTTGTAAAAAAGACTAGACCTTTTTTAAACAAGCCAAGTGATATAAACCCAAAATCCATGCTTTTATTTTGCATTGTTTGGCATGAAATTCATTGTGTAATTGATTCCCCTAGATTATTTAGAAACTTGTTAGATCTTAGACAAATTCCCACTTGCCATGGAAGTATTGTTGGTGTAAGGTGTACCTCAAGATCCATGTTGTAGTACTATCATTTGAGAGAAGGGGGGTATAAAAACATTACTATATAATGCATATATACTTTTAGATGAACACTTAAAATAATCCCAAATGACGTATATTGATGGATTCCAACAATACCAAGAAACCTTGTCAGTTTAGGTATTAAAGTCAATTAATTAGTTGATCTTATCCTAGTTTAAAGTCTTGTGTGGAGTCAAAAACATGGTTTAAATAAAAAATCCAAACCAAACACATATTCCTAATTTTCCTTTGAACAAAGGAGGTGTTATGCTGCCCATGTGAGATAATCCATTTGCCTTGTTCAAAGTTCATCAAAAGCTTGAGAGTCATGTCATCCACTTTGGTGCAATTATGCTACCCAATTGAGTCTAGATCTTTACCAAAGTTATATAAGTCCTTCACTTATAATTAAAATTCAAAATTACACCTTTGCAAATTCATATGGTTGATGTGTTAAGTGGGTTTGACATTTGCACTAAAATTGAGGGAACATAGGTCTAATTTCCAATTTAGGTTGAAGGCCATTTAAGACTCATATTCATTATCATCACTTGATAGACTTAAAGCCATTTTATGCTAAACACTTGCACTTTAAGTCTATACACCATAACATTTTGAGTCAAGAAAGGTATTGTTATGCTACAAAAATTGTAGGAAAACATCTTTTCCTTATAAAGTTTTTGAAGCAACCCTTTTTATCACACCCTTTTGGGTAGTATAGCATCGTTACACTACCAAAATAATTTCAAACTTTGTTTCATATCACCTTTTACATAGAATTTCAAATCTATTTCTACATGTTTAGACTGATCCAAGTGTACTTTTGATCCTTTGTCTAAAAAAATTTATACTATTCATTTTTGTCTAGCCTTTTTGTCAAAAGAACCAAGTTTTATACCATTATTTATCAGAAAATAAACTATGGTTAAAGTGCCTTTTATTTCATACCTTATACCTAGTTGACCAAGTTCATGTCCAAGAATCGAATGCCTAGTGTTTGTTAGAAGTGTTTCAAATTCATTAGATTAAAACTTTCATCTATTTTCAAAGTCTATATTTTGATGTTGTTCAACCAAGATTCCTAGCACATGCCTTGTTTGAGCCTAGATTTTGATGCCGCATTTAGCCAAAAGACCTAGCAACTTTTAAATTCCTAGATTAGACTAACTTGAAACACTTCAACCCTAGAGTTTGGTATTTCAAATTTTTAGTCCATTTACTTGCTTACCTTTGTTTGAACGATGAAATGTTAGATACTTTACACTAGCTTGTTTCTTCACAAATCTTTGTATAAACCTTTTGATCCTTTTGACAAATCTAGACTAAGTTGGAACATTTTCTGTTTTAGAAATTGTCCTTTTTAGAGTTTGTATAACTCTTTGACCTTTTATCAAAAATCATTGACTATGGATCCCAACATATATTCCTACACTTGTAGTGGACTAATGTACAATCTAGGGATTAGTAATGTGGTTGTGCAAGACCCCTATGCGGATAACATTGCTTATGAGATGGATTCTTATCCCTCTTATAATACTCAATCAGAGGCACAAAGCAAAGATCCCTTAGCTAACTATCTGGTTAAATCAAAGTAAAAACATCATAGAAGAGAACTTTAACCAAATGTAGATAACATATCAAACCTACCTAAATTTAACACATGATTTCAATTAGATGAACATGGTAAGCCCCTCATTGACCTAGTACCTTCAATACGAATGTTGATGGAATTAATTAGACAAGAAAAATTGAGTTTTGACTCATTTGTATAAACTACTTTGATAGATAACTTGATACATATGCTAGTTATTGAAGAAATGTCTTCAACCTCTATACTGAATAGTGAGCTGAATGTAGTAGATAATGTGCAAACAATGTCTAGTCCTGATCAAAGTGGTACTAATGCACAAAAAAATAGCCAAGAACATGTACCTATAATCAATCCTATGAATATAACATCATACCAAGGAATATGAGTTTCTACATCCCAGCCTCAACCAACTGCTTCCTCAACTCTACAAACTACGGGGTTAGGTAATCAAATGATGGCAAATATCATGCCTCAATGACAAAATGTGATGAATCCTACTCCTCCTCAACAGGTAGTGATTAGTATTCCACAATAGTAGACATATTATAGTGTATTAATATAATAAAGGATGAATGCATTTCCACCTCAATTAGGGGAAACTAATATTCCACCTTGCTAGGTAATGACAAACATACCTATTCAATCTCAAACCAATATGCCATTTCAAAACCAAGCAATGACTAGTCAGTAATGTGAAAATATTAGTTAGTGATAGATGTCATATCTACAATCTACTTTCACTTCCTCATATGGATTTTTTCAATAAGGAGGTCCTCATGTTTCTAAAGTACTTACTAGACAACCATTGGTTCAAAATGTGCCACAAATCTAGAGATAGGGTCTTGGTCCACAAGTTCCTACTCAATGGCAAGGTTTGATTAGTCAGTCATATGTCCCTTTTCAACCACATTAGGCATATTATAAATATTTCCCTTCATTCCAACCATAAAATCCCCTAGGTTAAACCTTTATCACCAACCCAAACTAGAATATCATGCAGCCAAAAGTGTAACTTCAAGTAAATCCCAATCCACATATGCGTATTATTGGTCCAGTCCCTACCCAAAATAATATACCCCAATAGGTATCTCCATCATACCCTAGCAAAAGTGTCCCACTTTTGACCTCTCATCCATATACCCAAACCAACATTCTCCCTCAAAATAATATCCCTTCTAGTTTCCTATCCCAAGAATTGCAACAAATGAAGGATACAATTATTACTATTCAGGTAAGGAAGCAAACTAAAAAGTTTAGATTGGATGACTTATGTTCTTATCCATTCAACATAGAGTATTTTTAGATACTATTTTCTCCAAGATATGAACCATCAAAATTTGATAAATACAAAGGGAAAGGTGATCCTAAGACTCATTTGACCGAACTCTTTGTCGTATGCCAACCAGTGGCATATAAAGACATATACCTTTTGTTGTTGTTTCTAAGGAGGTTAGATGGGAAAGCCTTGGAGTGATTTTTTAAGTTTCCCAAGAATTTATTAATGGACTTTGATGATATTTTTGATAAGTTTGTGCAACACTTTTCTTATAATCTTGAGCATGAGATTTCATTAGTGGACCTAACACAAACAAATAAAAAAGATAGGGAGAGTTTTGCAAGTTATTTACAATGATGGAGAGCCCTTAGAAGCTGTTTCACCCATACTTTACTAGATAAACCATTATCCACTATGTTTACTAAAAATTTTCATAGTAAGATAGCCTATCATCTGGAACTACAATGTGCGCATACGTTCAAAGAGATCATTGATGAAGGTTTATTGATCAAGAAAGTGCTCATCAATAAAAGAGTCATCAATCTTAATTTAAATAATCAAAATCAAAGTACCAATCATGGAAATGACCAACATCCCATCCAAAAGAAATCATCACAACCAACATAGGCCAATGATCAAGAAAGACCAAATAAATTCAATCACAATAAGAGTGTTATGGGAAATGGAGTAACTGAATCTCATCATGCATAAACTATGTATACATCATCTACACCACCTTTTTAGATTACTCATACCTAGAAAGCTCTCCAAATGATGTTGCAAGCACAAAAACTAAAACTTTCACAACAAATACAACAACCCTTGCCATTACAAACCCCTCCTCCTAGGAGAATCGTGCTTACACATCATGTCTTTAGTGACCTAGGAGAACCTATTGAGTCTATATTTCACAAGCTTGCTTCTGCTAATCTGATTATTTGGCCCATATCAAAACATTATCCATAAGGCATTTCTTATCCTAATTGGTACTATAAAACTGAATTCTGTGACTATCATCGGGTCAATGGGCATAATCCATGAGATGTGTCTAAATAAAGCATTTAATTGAGAATATGTTGGAGTATAGGGAGACAACATTAGATAATGGTGCTTCCACTTCCAATAAAACTCTTGGGATTTATAAAATACCTTTTCCTTGATAGAACAATCAATAGCATAAGAACAATTAGCAACAAAAATAATGGCCAGTGTAACAACAAAATCAATAGTATTAAAATCAAAGGTGAAACTAGAAAAATCAAAAAAATTAGTAGCAGAACCCACAATGACAAAACAATGGACAAAACCAAGGTCAAAATGGTAACAACCAAAAAACCTACCATGCAGTTGCACATGACTACAATATGGTTATAGGTAATATTGTAGGGGGTAGCGTTAATACCATCTCCATTAATCCCAAACCAAACACTAGTTAGCCTAGACCATTGCTACACAAAAATATTCAAAAAAATCACATGGATAATCCTTCTTTGACTTGGGAGTGCATGCATGCAAACCAATAAACTCAGACTTCCCCTGTTGGATATTATAATGACAACTTGTCCTTGCCATGTGACCAAATACAAGTACATAAATAATTAAGACTTGTCCTATCTTGTCCCACACCATTCCCAACATTAATTAGCAATAATGGTCTAGTATTTAATCCTGATTATGTGATCACAACTCAAAGGTATAAAACTACTATCCTAGGCCCACAACCATCTACCACTTTGCCCATCATCTAACCAACTATTCAACCTTGGAATAAACCATTCACTACTAGCCAAGACAAGAAGTTTTATATAGTGAACAATTGTAGAACACACCAGCATAAACTTCTATTTTAGATTTGTTACAGACATCAATAGTCTATAAAAAAATCTTGAATGAGTTTTTGATCCAATCCACTATTGTTAGTGACATATCCCCTGATAACTTTCAAGCTTTGGTTGGACACCTAGCTCCAGCGCAACAAGTCACATTCAACCAAAGCAATATGTCTTCCCTTGGCCCACTCCATAATAACCCATTGTACATAGAAGTTTATATCAGATAGCATAAAGTGAAATATGTCCTTATAGACAATGGATCTAGTATCAACATAGTTCACCTCAAGATCATCAAGCTTCTTGGGTACACAATGATGGATCTCTAGCCAAAAATAATAACTATCAAAGTTTATGATAATAAGAAAAGAGAATCATAATGCACCATTAGTTTATGAGTTATCATTGGGCCTTTAACCCATGATATACTTTTCCATGTGATGGATCTTGAATTATCATACAATATGATTCTAGGTAGGCCTTGGTTACATGAGATTCATACAGTCTTGTCAACATTGCACCAATGTATCAAGTTTTCCCACTCAGGGATGGAGGTGAATATTCTAGGAGATTTACACCCATATGAACACTACAAGCATCTTGAGGCTGAGTTTCAAAGCTACAATTATTAATATGACATGAATCCCAGTTCCAAGAAAGATAAAGGAAAGGCTATACTTATTGATCCTTCACTTGATAATTAAATAGATATTAATACCTTTGATTTCCTTTCCCACATGTCACCTCCTGAAGCTTCTAATCATTTCACCATTTCAGATAATGGACTGGGAGAGTATGTGACTCATGATACATTTCATATTGCCAATCTTCCTTAGAATTGGAAAACCTTTGGGCGACCTAAGGTCATCCCACATATGCATTGGAAATGAAAGAACAAAGATAAGGGACTTGTCACATTTTTACTAGCATCTAGCCTAGGACCTGACCCTCTTAAAGGGGATGAATCATGGTTATATAATGACAATCAAGCTGATTGTTATAAAATGCAAAGTATCTTATTCCCAATAGGATCATGGAGCATCATATTTATGAAAAGAGAGGCCTCATACCAAATAAAAAAGGAACCATCAAGCCAATTTCCATGACTAAGTATGAAAGACCTTATGGACTTAGATTTAAACCACCTAGGGGTGACCCCACATATCTTATTCAAACTCCATCACCATCCACTAGTGATGATGATGCTGATAATGAAGTAGAGTCCAATCATAGTCTTACCTTTGATAACCTATCTGAAACCAACGTATTTGATAACAATTCCATTTGTACCCTTACCCAATCCATTCATCACATTCTATTGCCATTATATTATCCCCAATTGATAGATTGGGACCAACAAGAATCTAGTCTACTGATTGATGAGTTCTAAAATGATGAGGCATTATGTGATTTCATAGGCCTTAGAGATAGTGTTCTATTAGAAGATTAAAAATCAAGATTCTCAATCACATTGGATCTTGTAGCCTATTTTGGAGAGCAAGTGAACGCCCTTAGACAAAAACAAATAAGTAAAACATTGAGGTCCCAAAGTGAAAACATCTTTAAGGTGCTTTCTAACTAGGGGAAAAGTAAAGATAAGGCTAGTCTAGTGGTTAAAACTTGTTTTAGGTGCCATTAGATGGGGGTGTTCATTCTTATTTGAATTTATACCAGGAGACCACCAATGATGAACTTGCTTGTGGATCATAGTTCAACTTTGAGAAATAACAAGTATTTGATCAAATACTTCAAGAATTTCTAACTATTTTTGTTACATGGCTAGATCTCCCATTAGGGGATTCAGATTCATCATGCCTAGGACAAGTTGAAGATCAAGTCCTAACAGAGGACCTTGACATAGTCCAATAGTTCAAGTCAGTGCCTACTATCCTAGAAGATAGTTCAACCCTTCTAGTCAAAGATATAATGGAGGTAAATATCAGGACTCCATTAGACCTAAAATGGATAAAATTAGGAGCGTCTCTCACTGAAGAGAAACATGATGTCTTTACAGCTTTATTGAGAGAGTTTGTGGATATTTTTACATGGGCCTATTCTGACATGCCAGGTTTAGACCCTGCCATGGTTCTATACCACCTTGTAATTAATCTTGATGCTAAACTAGTAAAATAAAAGTTATGTAAAATGCATCCTCACATTACTATATTGGTAAATAAAGTGTTGGAAAAACTCTTATAAGTAGGATGTATATGATCCATTGACTATTCTGAATGGATCTCTAATGTTTTACATATTAGTAAAAAGCCTAAAAGGATTAGAATTTGTACTAATTTTTGAGACATCAACAAAGCTTATCCTAAAGATAATTTTCCCTTACTGAATATCAACATGATCATTGATTCCATGATAGGTTATGAAATTATTTCACTTATGGATGAATTTTTAGGATATAATCAGATTATAATAGCACCAGAAGATCAACATAAAACATCATTCACCTCTCCATGGGGAACATTTTTTTATCAAGTGATGCCATTTGTCCTTAATAATGTGGGATCTACATATCTGAGAGCCATGACTATCATATTGCATGATATTGTTGATGACTATGTCAATTACCTATTAGGAAAATCCAAGACTAGGGTCAACCATCCAATAGTGTTGTAGAAGATATTTGAAAGACTACAGGAGTATAAAGTTAGACTAAATCCAAATAAATGTGTGTTTGGTGTAACTTTAAGAAAATTAATTAGCTTCATCATGTCTCACTGAGGTATTGAAGTTGATATAGGTAAAGTCCAAGCTATAACCAAAATGCTACCACCAACCAATTTAAAACAACTTCATAGTTTATAGGGTAAGATCTAGTCAATCCAATGTTTCATCTCTCAACTAGGAGATAAGTGCCATCCATTTACACACCTTTTAAAGAAAGGAGGTACATTTCACTGGGATGATCACTACCAAATAACTTTTCAACAACTCAAAGATTACCTTGTTAATCCACTTATTTTATTACCTCATATGCCAAGAATGCCATTCTTGTTATACCTATTAGCTATTGACCATGCTCTGGGTGCAATCTTGGCTCAACATGATGACAAAGGAAAGGAACATGTTTTATACTACTTAAGTTGTACCTTGGTTACATATGAACATAACCATGCACTTATTGAAAAAACTTGTCTATCCTTAGTTTTTGTAGCTCAAAAACTACATCATTGCATGTTGAATAATAAAACTATGGTCATTATAAAAGTAGATCTGATCAAGTATCTACTATCTAAAATAACTTTACAAGGTATAATGGTAAATGGGTCATGCTTATCAGTGAGTTTGACATAGAGTATGTCAATCAGAAGGTAATCAAAGGACAAGTTCTTGTAGATCAACTTGTTGAAACACCTCTCATGGACACATAACCACTCAAGTTTTAATTTCCTGATGAATACATCATGTCCATTATTTATACACCCCTTGAGGAGTAGCCTTGGAAGTTGTACTTTGATGGTTCATTCATTATGCATGGATCAAGGGTATGCCTATTGTTTATTACACCATAAGGGGATATAATCCCTGAATCATTTAGAATTAGATTTCCTTGTACAAACAACATGGTTGAGTATGAAGCACTTATTACAGGACTTTGAAAAGTAGTACAATGGAATATATATTGTCTCCATGTTTATGGTGATTCTTAGTTAATCATCAATCAAGTCACATGTCATTTTTAGACCAAAGATGATAAACTAGTTCCATATAAAGCCCTGGTTGACACTCTTAAAAAGCAAATTGCCAACATTCAATTTGAGCATATACCAAGGGCTAGTAACAGAACTATAGATGCCATGGCTACTATTGGCTCTCTAATTCAAAAAATAGATAAAGCTAAAGAGTATCAATTCCTCATTAAAAATTTGTCAGCACTAGCTCATGAACCTTCAACTATTGCCATGATTTGTGATATTATTGGTCCTAATTTTATCTGGTACTTAGACCTTTATAACTACCTTCATGACCAAGTTATTCCACCTAACCTATCTTGAAAATAAACCAAATCCTTCATTCATCAATCCACTCATTATACTTTACTTGGATCCATTCTTTACTGTCATAGTTTTGATGGAACTCTACTTCACTATTTAAATTTAGTAGAGTCTATGCTAATGTTAAGATAAGTTCACGAAGTAGTATGTGAAGCCCATTAAGCAGGGTAGTACTATCCAAAAATCTCTTGTGTATTGGTTATTATTGTCCCATAATAGACACCGATGCCACTGTATATGTAAATAAATGTGACAAATTTCAATGGCATGCTAATTTGATTCATGCCCTAGGAAAAACTCTGAAATTGATGTTGACACCATGGCCATTTTATAGATGGGGACTTGACCTCATTCAAAAGATTAACCCCACTTCATCTGATGGCCATAAACATATTCTTACTATCACCAAATATTTCACTAAGTGGGTTGAAGCTATACCCCTCACATGACTAGAAAGCAAATTTCCAAATTCATCTTCAAACATCTCATCTACCGCTATGATATCCCCTCTAACATTATCTCTGATAATGGAGGATCATTCAAGAATAAAGATGTAGACCAGTTATGTATTGAATACAACATCACCCAACATTTTTCTGCAACATATTACCCTCAAGGTAATGGTCAAGTTGAGGAATCCAACAAAACCATTGTCAACATTCTCAAAAATATTATCAATGATACTGATCATGATTGGCACCTCCAAATATTCCCTACCCTTTGGGCATACCATACCAATTATCATACCCCTATAAGAGCCACTCCATACTCATTTATAGTTTTGAAGCCATCCTTCCAATTGAGGTCGAGTTGCCTTCACTACACATCTCTTTCAAGCATGTCCTAGATGATCATGACTATCAAGTATCTTGCTTGCAAGAGCTGGATCTACTTGATGGAAAATGCGCAACTATGCTTAATAATCTTCAAGCATATCAAAATTAACTCAAAGGCCATTATAATAAGCATGTTAAGTATAGAAAATTTGTACTTGGTGATCTTGTTCTTAAAGAAAAATAAAATAATACCATGGATGAGAAGAAACGTAAAGGGAAATTCAAACCAAACTGGATAGGGCCTTTCATCATCACTATAGATTATGGATCAGGAGCATACAAGCTTGCCACACTAGATGGTGATGAACTTCTAGAGCCAATGAATATTATTCATCTCAAGTGGTACTATGATTGAGTGTTAAGGGGTATTATTTGTAAGGACCATATTAGTTATACCATTTTATCACTATTCTTCTTTGTACATGTACCACCCTTATTTGTCCTCTTTCTCATATCTACTTTCCATTTCCAACCTATTAACCCAACGTGTTCTAAAGCCTAGGCCATTTGACCTTGTTTTTTTTTCATTCGTTACATAATTTCAATATCAAGGTATCTAATCAGTTCATCAGTTTGTTCAAGAATTTTAGATAGGGAGTGTATCTTGGGATAGTGTGATAAAAGTTTCAACAGTTGCATCCTTTGTTTGTTTATCCTTTCTTACCACCAGTCTTGCTACTAATTATAACTACCTTTGGTCAAATTAGTACCATTTATCTATGCCATTATGTCCTAGTTATAACCATGTATGGGAAAATTATGGGTAATACTAAGCCTTGACATACCAACTTACCACTTCTTATGCCATATTGTGTCTTTTCACCAAATGTGCCTATTTTGTTTGAATTGGCTACCACACTAGTCGAATTCCTCCACTGAAATGGTGTAACTATAGTGACTTGAAGTATTACTTTGGGAATATGTAGGCAATGATCAATACTTATTGAGGTTAGCTCAGTCACCCTTCTCCACTACACTCTCACCATTTTGTGAGTAACCTAAGCCACGCTCTCAACATTTTATGAGCAACCTATGTTTGAACACTCTCGCTGTTTTGTGAGAAACCTAAGCCACACTCTTGTTATTTTATGAGATTGAAACATTTAGTGTCTCATCATTCTTGATTATTTTGAGATACTTTAAAAAATTCCCAAAACATTTGAAAACCATTAGAAAATAACACAAACATTGACCACTTCTTTGCCTTAAGGATTATGGGAACCCTTACTAAGGTACAAAAAAATCACTTGTCATTTAGTTTCCCCATCCTTTTTGGCCTTTTTATCTCATGCACTTTCCATTTTTCAAGACCATTCCTATTATTCTATCACATCCATTCTATTTGTTTTCCTTAGTTATCACATTCTTCCCATTTCCTAGGAGAACTACATTTAGCCTAAAGTTTTTTATTGGATATTACATCCATGGAAATATGTAGGTAGCATCCACTTGCCTAGTGCATATGGAGATAACTTGGCCACCCCCTTCCTTTTCTTCTATTCCCCATTTTGTTTGTCTCTTAAGTTGTCACCTATTTTCTAGGGGCAATGGTCATAGGGTTTTTTTATTTCATTGTTTATTTGTTTCTATTTATGTAATTTGTTTATCTGCCTATTTATTTGCTTTTAATACTGTTGCCTTAATTTAGTTTATGTGTGTTCATTGGGTGATTCCTTGTCCACACTTACACTTGAGTCCATCAATATTCATATGTTTACATTGTCATCATGGTTTCTATCATTGGTGCATTATTTTCTATTGAGTATTGGATTACAAGAGTCAATCCTCATGCCTATTTTAGCCAAGTCCTCATGATGTTATACCATGATGCCTACTAACACATGATACAACAAACCTTAGTTTCAATAAGTCTATTTAGCAATGGTGGCATCTCTTCAGCACCAACATCTTGATTCACTCCTAATCATATCCCAAATAGAGTTATTAACCATGAATTTATTTTAACTTTTATTAGTTTAGACAAGCATCTCCCTACTAGTAGGTTGTTCCAATTCATCATTACCCTCTGTGTTAAGTTATCATCATCCTCAGTGAAGTTTATCATGTTTTCCATAATTAGGGTTCAATACTTATAACCACCTATGGGAAAATCATTACACACCATCCCACCTACTTTTCTTAGTGATTATAACCACCTTTGGGTAAATCATTGTGTTTTCACTACTTTTATTTTTCTACCTATACAGGGGCATGTTATTATCTTATTTATCTATCCTAACTAGGGTAACTCCATCTTCTCAATGATTATAACCGCATTTGGGAAAAAGCATTGTGTTATCATACCATGTTGCCACTATCGGGGTATAATGCTTATAACCACCTTTGGGAAAATCATTGTGCACCATCCCACTTTTATTCTCAATGATTTTTGACAACTTTTTCAATATCAGTGTTTTCACCCCATCATGTTTCCTTTCTCTGGTCCCCTCATTTTGCTTCTTTCTTTTTTTGAGGGATTGTTTGCCAACCTACTTATGGTAACCATTCCCTTGAGGGGGCATCATACAGTTAGTTTAACATCATTGCAATTATAGGAATATAGGACCTTTTCATCCTTTGAGAAGATGTTACTGTGCTTATATCTTGCAACACCTTCCAAATAGGGGTAAACTATAGACACCTAAAACTGGCCACCGATAACCTCCAACAAATATTTTGGCCAATTTCCATCCAAAATGTACAATTTGGCATAAAAACACTAAAACATGATAAATAATGTGAAAATAACATATTCAAGTGCCAATTTTGCTAGGGTATCCCTAAATGGGGCAATGCAATTTATGGGCTAGCTAACTTTGATCAGTTCATTTTGAGTCAAAATGCCAATTTTGCACCCACATGCTCTAAATTACTCTTTCCTATCAAATATTTTGCACAAGACTCATGCCTTTGTTATTTATTGTTTTTAAAATCCTAAATGGGAATACACATCTAATGCATTTGATGTGGACTTCCAATTCTAATCTAGTCAAATTTAAGACTAATAACAAGGCATTTTGATCAATTTGAGTAATTTATGCATAAAGCACTTAATCATGCTTAAGATCTAATTAACCCATATCAAAGCATAATAAAAAATTCCATGGAAAATTTTTGAATACTTGTTTTTAGAAATGAATATTGAATATCTGCATCATCAAGTGACCTCATTTCTTGGGAAGACATCCCTATGCCATCAATCCCATAAATATCAAGATTCATGCCCTCCATGCCTCATAAATGCCTTCCATGCCTCTTAATTTCTCCTTCTTCTAATTTCATGATGAGGATAATTACAAACTTAATTCCAAAAATTGAATTAATCCTCAACCACACATCTTAATCTCAAGATGGATGGTTAAGGTTGATTCTGATCAATCCAAAAATCTATAAATAGGAGGTCTCACAACATAATTTCTAAGATTAATTTGTGAAAAGTTATAATGTAGGATTGGTTCTAAAAGCTTCAAGTAATTAGTGTTACCATGCCAAATTGATTCTAAGCCAAGCCAAGCCATAAGGTGCCAAGGAAAGATGGAGGCAACCAATCTTCCATTACCAAGGACTTCATGGGCACAAGCTGAGCAAGCCACCACTATAAAGGCATTTGAATCATCCAAGGAAGGTGAAAGAATTATTGTGTTTTCATTCCTTGCTTTTTAGTTGTGTTTCTCATTTGTTTTTGTAACCAAGCTCTCCCTAGTGTCTAGGCCTAGAGATATTATGCTATTAGTGTGTTTATTTCATTTTGTTTTCATTTTGGAACTAACACCATACTAACCATCCTCTCTTGAGTCAAATTCCTAGATCACAGATGCATCTTTTAATTATCATGATAACCTTGTTTGTTGAAATAACTCATATGGTTATGTTGAATTATTACTTAAACATTTGGTGTAGTCATCAAAGTCACCTCCTTCATTCTTATATTATAATGCCAATGAGACCAACACATAAATATAATAATAAAGAAATCTAAAATTTGCATATAACTTCAAAAATTACTCATTAAGTATTTAAGATATTAATATATTGGTTAAGAATTATTTCCTTATTTCTATGATTTATTATTTTGTAACACTATGCCTATATTTATTTTATCCATACATCCTTACATGCTTCCAAATAGATAAAACATTGCATTTTTAGTTAATTGAAAATAATAAAAAATAACTATTTATGACTAAGTTATTCCTATTCATACTACTAAAGTAGGCATCAATTCTTTCTCTATTAACTAAGTTAAACTATATAAAACTAGAGATTTCCTTGATTATATGAGGTTTTAATTTCCTTGAAGATCTTCACACAAGTAACATCATTCACATTGAGTTTTTCCTCCTGCATAATGAGATTTATCACTCTAATAATTCATAGGATCTTAAAAAATTCACCAAACTCTAATACCATAACAAATTTATAATTAAGTTGTAAATCTTAAAAATAAACATGGTTGAATATATATCCATACTAGAACCTCAATCTAGGAAGAAAACCTATCAACTACATACCATCATTAGCATAAACATCTAAAAATATACAATAGTAATGAACAATCCCATATTAGACTATTAAAATTAGAACTACCTTAATAAAATTTAAATATTACTAACTAATTTTAATAAGTAACAAAATAAACAAGCTAATTATACCAAAAACTATAATCTAGTAACAATAGTATAATAAAAAGAAAATAGTAGCTAGGCCACAAAGCATTTATTCAACTCCATAGTACTAATTTTGTCATTTTTCATAGTCCCAACATGTCCATCATTTATTTAAATAAGTCTCCCAACACTAGTAATAGGTCCTTCACATTAAACATAGGTATTATAACATATATATTAGTCCTTATGAAATCCCAACATCCCTATCAGCAACATGTTCTTTATTCCTCCCATTTCTTTGAGTTTCAATAAGAAAAATGATATTTTTTGGAAATAATATGAGACCATTAGTATTTATAATCTTTTAAATAAATATCTAATCTAAATTTATCAGCATCCCATTTTATAAATTTTTTGACTATCTCAAAAAAATTAAAAATACTCTAAACAATAAAAGACCCCACAATCCTAAAAGTGACGAAGGTAATGAGAAATGTATAAACACTAATTTTTTTATAATTGGTCTTTCCATAAGGTGAATTTTTATAATTGAAATTATAAAGTATTATTTTCCAATCTCTAGGGAATTTGGTGGTGCGAACAACTAATTTAGCACACATGAAATGCTCTTCCTATAACCATAAATTACACCAGTTCCTCCTCTATCGAATGGTAGAAAATAGAATTCTCAATAAACCCTATAAAATTCTTATATTTTCATATAATTATCCCATAGGAATTCTCTGATTAAATTCCTAAGCTTGTCATAAGATGGCTTAGAATAAACTCAACATGAATAGTATTAAATACGTGTCATTGCAAAAATCTTGGTCCAAATATAGAATTTAATTACCAAGGATAAGGATTTGGTGATTCATAAAGGAATTTATTTTCTACTATTTAAGACCTATTTCTAAAGCTTAGATGGGGAGATTTTAAAATAAAAATGGATGCCTAAGACTTTTAACATCTCTACTTTGTTAATCAACTTCCACTAAACATATTTAAACTAATTTATCATTTACATCATACTCTCATAGTAACATTGAGATTAGTATCTCTATAAACTTGAAATCAAGAAATGATTCCTTAAAAAATGACCATTAAAATTTTGACTCCTATCTAAGAGAATGATTCCTGAAATGGTGAGACCTTATTTGGCTCTATGGGCCAAATATAACCAAATGTTTCTTAAGAAAATGTATAATGAAAGATATAATGGGAAACCTTGTGTAATATAAAAAAAATACCAAAGATCTTATACTTACAAATATTAATAGTTAAACAAGTTGTTGAATTAGAAAAGATAGTTTTTACAATAGATAAAAGAAATTAAAACCTTAAATATTTCATCATGGAAAGAATGAAATCCTATTTGATACAGTCATAATGTTATTCAAAATATAATTTAAGAAATAAATTCCATTGACAATATCCACAATCCCATTCTTTGAATCTCCACTCAATATTCATACCATCAAAAATGCAAATAGAAATAAAAAATTACATTTGAATTAGTATGAGAATTTCGTGAAGGATATATCATAGGCGGGGCACTAGAGATTTAGTAATAATTTTGAACAAGACATTTAAAAAGGTTATGGGTCTCCAAATAGTAATGAGATCATGATATTTAGATTTAGGTATAAATTTAATATTACATTGAATAATAAGCTTCCTTAAATAATTTATCTAGAGAGCTTCAAGGTACCTAAAGAAGGTTTGACCCAAAAATATGGAATGCATGAGTTTGTGGAACTCATAGGGGAACCCATCAATTCTAGATGCTTTAACATTACAAATGTTTTAGACCAACACATACAAATATTTAAGAGAAAGTGGTGCATCATAATTATGTTTAGTAAAGTGGCTAAACATAAAACATTAATACATTCTTGTAAATATTAATATTTTTTATAGAGAATCCTCTTGGGCCTAAAAAATTAATTTGTAGTGATCCAAAAAGGTTTAAAATATATCAAGAAGCTCTATAAAGCAACCATGTTAAAATGTAATGGATTTAATATGTTATCTAACTTCCTTATCCCTTAAATATTTAAAAAGCCTTTTCAACATTAGATATCCCACTTTGAGCCAATGCAGGTGAGCATGGGTATCATCACCTTTGATAGCATGACATTATAGTGTTAGGATTGTTTTGAGAGGATTAACTATTTCCTATAATTAAATACCAAACATGTTATACTCAAGTTTTGTCATAACCCTTTTTATTTTTTTTCCAAAATGGATTATTGGTCCGATTTTAAATTAACACTACTTGCTCACCATAATTATATATAAGTGTGGAAATATGAGTGACTTCATCATTCCACCACTTAATACAATTGGTAGCATGATATGAATATGGTACAATGTTCACACTCGGTCTATGATTCATATGGTACACATCATGAGTTATGGAGTGGCATGCTATAAAATAAATACATATAATGGACTTTATAAGGAACACCTCCCACTCCATCCAAAAAGTGATGGGATTGTGGTAAAAAAGAATAATCACCAAGTGGAAAGAGACAACTTCCTTAATATAACTATTAACTTTGATCACATGTTGCTTAATGAGCATAATGTGATCTACCATTTTAAGGAAACTACTAGATCCTACATCTATTACACTACCAACAAAAGAGAAGATCTAAAAACCTAAAAATATTTTTGAAAATAAAACCAAGGTTTACACTCTCCAATGCACCATTTCATTAAAAAATTTATTTATTTGCCTTTTAGATTGTAAACCTTATTAAAGTATCCATAAATAATCCAATTATAGAGAGGCATGTTATCTTCCAACCAATGGAAAAAATTAGATCTTTCAAGGCCATAATTAGGCACATAGATATTAATAAGGCCCAAAGGATGACCATAAATATAAATCATGATCCATAGGACACAATGCATACAATATTAGCTCAATTAAATAATTGAAAATGTGATCTTGTGGAAAATCAATATGTTAGCATTGCAATGACTGTACTTGAGAGAGGTGGTATACTACATAGAATACATTGCAAACATAAAACATTAAATTCACCAAGTTATTTGTAATTAGACTGGACAAAGAATTATTTAGAGGACTCTATGAGGCTCTACATACATTCAATGAGAAATTTTCATAAGAAAGAATCCTCAATATCTAATTCCATTTTACCATCTTCAAACCCATTTTCAAAATGTAGAGCTGGCAACTTGTTACCCAAAATAAGTTTCTAGTTTTGAATGATATAATCTATAAGAAAGAGAGGTAGTGTACTACACAACATCCAAAAAAATACATTTTAGTGTAAATTTTAGAATAAATATAGAAATTTTATCTCCTTACAAATTGAAAATATCAAATGTGGCAACCTACTTAAAATTAGACTACATGAATATTTTTTGAGAGGATTATATGAGGTCACAGACATTCCATGAGAGAATATTGATAAGGATGATTCGTCACTATGTAATTCCCCTTGACAATATTCAAACCTTTAAAATTTAAATCTAAAAGTATGTTACTCAACATAGGTTGTTGGTATAGTAGGATATAATCTCCCAACAAGACAGAGTGTGCTTGGTCTAATTTTATTCCCTTACTAAATTTACACTATCTTGAGGTAGAAAATGAAAACACTTATAAGGTGGAGGATTCACTTTGGATTTCTTATCACTAGAAGTAAAAATTTGAGTACATGTAATGGATAAGATTCACTCTACATCATGAGGCTAAGGGGGGACTAAACTAACCTTTATAAACATATTTTTTCATCTTAACATTGTAAATGACGTTTTCATATTTAGATTTTTCATTATCTATTTATACTTCTTTTTTTAATAACAATCATCCAATTATTTTGTTTTTAATTGTTTATGGAGTTTCAGTTTCATGTTTAGTGTCTGGAAAACCATGACAAGATAGTCACAAATATTTTAGTTAGAAACTTAAAAATGAAAGAAAGTGTTGGGAATATTTATATACTTTATATTTTGTGTAAAACACACAAAACCCACTTGAATGTATGGAGCCTTTTTCAATTATTTGTTAAGCTCAACCTATGCACAAATTATTTTTTTGGGCCAAGATTAGTATAATTGGTTGAGATCATGACATATCACACACCTAATAAAATGAATTATTTGGTCAAGGTGTAAGTGTAGGAAGATGATGGGCCAAAAAGTTAGATTTTTTGTGAATTAACTGTAAACATTATCTAAATTAGGCTTGGTAAATACCAAGCCTATAACACCTATGTGTTATAATGTGTATGCACAAAAGTGCCTATGTGCTATTGTAGACACCAAAATTGTGTCTACTCCTTGGTCGACTCCCCCTTGGTCCCCTTGGTCCCCTTTTAGCACATTCCTAACCCACACACTTATTAATTTAAAATAATAACTTATTTTAAATTAATAACACCTCCCTTGACATATCACCCTTGACACCTCACCCTTGGATTCCTCACCCTTGGATACCCTCATTCATTACCCTATGACTAATCATTCAAACTCTCTCACTAATCTCCATGCCTATTAAACCCACCTTCGACCGTTTTCCAATGACAATTAAACTTGGCAGACGGAGGAATGGGCAGAAGGCTAAAAATATCCTTTTCCCCATCTTCTAGACGCCGACGTTGGTTACCCGTCGATCGACACCGGTTGGATCGCCGACCTCGATTGCTTAAAACAACCTGAAGGAGAATTCTCTACTCTCAGAATCAATCAATCACAAACCTAAATGTGAATTCTCTTGCACCCAAAATTTGACCTCTCTCTCTCTCCCCTATACACACACCAAGCATCACAGGCTACAGGCACTCTGCAGAAATAGCTCCAGACTTTGGGTTAAAGACATTGCAGGTACATCAGCTGCATCAGCAACAAGTCTTCTACACTCCTTCTTCAAACAAACCAAAGCTAAGTATTTCTTCTACCCTTTCATTTCAGTAGTTTAGAATGCTTCAATAATTAGTTCTCTTTTTACTATTTCTAAGCACTGTAGACTAGACCCAACCTGACTTCTTCCCAAAAAGGCTGAGAAGCCTTCTTCATACTCTTACCCCTTTTGACAACCTATCCTCTCCCTCTGACCCTCTACGGACCTTATTAGTCTCCCTGCAACCCTGCACAGACACTTTTACCTGTCAGACCATTCTGTCGACCATGGACTCAGCCTGAAACTCGTCCAAAAGTCCACTGCCCCTACCGACGTCGACAAACTAACCGACGTCGGCAACATTGACAATCGACGTCAGTAGAAATACTGACATCGGTGACTATGGAAGACCGACAACATAATATAGGTACACATTATCTTATTTTCTTTTGTTCAGTCTTTCACCATTTCTCGTTCTAGCAACATTCTTTTATCAACTAGTGGACTGTCATCCCTCCAAGAAGTCTTTGCACTTCTGGGACCGAGATTTGCTTGGCATTCCACCATCTATCTATCTAATAATCTCTTTTTTTAAGTCTTTCTCTCTATATGTGTCATCCTCCATAGCCAAAGAGGAGCTCCTTCAATCATCTGGATACGGTGCGCAAAACTTCATCTGGGTATCATCTAACCCTTGACCATTATCATAGTTTCTTATTTCTTTTGAATGTGAAAAGTGAAAACAGTTAGAAACATTCTGGCATGCCCGGTGGGACCCCTGGAGTTCTCCTTGGGTTCATCCTTTTTCTTCTAAAACAAACATTCATATAGGTGCATTAGATCTCTCCTTGCATCCTTTCCTTCTATCTTTTTATCTCGAAAATGCATCATAACCAGAAGTTAAAAAGAATCTCTTCCTTTTTCTTCTTGTCACCTTTTCTCTTGCATCTTAGAGTAGTGAAGTTCATACTCTTAACCTCTTCTCACTTGTCTGCTTCCGAACACACATTTCAATTTGGGATTAAAATCTATTGCATCTCATTTCTACTGGAATGCATTTTTAGCTCACATCTAGTAACTTAAAAATGCATTATGAATAAATCGTAGCACACTTATGTTACACGACCAGAACACTATCACAAATCAAACATATAAACATACCTAAGACAAGGTCCGACTAGGATTTCATCACCTAGCGGATACCTTACCCTCCTTGGTAATCCCACTTAGACTTCACTACCAAGGGGAGAGCCCACTCTATTCTTTGGCAGAGTATAAAATCTAGGGGAAGTATATACTGGCTAAGAGACCCAACTTATCTCTGGGCTCGTGAAGTGAGGGGAGCTTGCTCCTTAGCACCAGGCCACGTACGGAACCTAATATAGACTTTGAGCACTGAAACTAACCTGAAACCAACCTTAGACTACTTCTTCTAGGACCCGTTCTAAAATCCAACTTCCCAAACACACTCTTCTAAGGCATAAGCCAACAAGACTCTAAAACTTAATCTTAGGAATTTAATGTCTAAGGTTTGCTTGTCTTCATCTATTTTCTATCTCTATCTAGTTTTTTGAGCTGGTGAGGATGCATTATTCTGAGTTCTTAAACAACTCAGAACTTTCTTTTTCTTCCAAAAGCTTTCAATTTTCTGAGTTTCTGGAAACACACAGACACCAACATCATTTTTTCAACCGACGTCGGCAACTTTTACTTATCGACATCAGTTTTCCCACCAATGTCAGTAACATATCTCCATTGACATCAGTTTTTCCACCGATGTCAGTCACTGTTAACCAACTTTTTTAAAAAAATAACAAGCTTAAAACCCGACTTTCTTGCTGTAAAACACCCCTTCTAGTTTTCTAAAACTAAAATATATAGTTTCTGGAACCCAGACACCTTTCACCTTGGATGGATCTGACACACCATCAAGTCAAATCCCTTATTGACCACGCAAGGTAGCAACCACTTCCGCCTTTGACTTTCATATCAAGTCTCCAAATGGAGCATACTTCAAACATTGAACATACTCCTATCCAGCCTACCCCCGACCAACTTTCAATTTTTCCTGAAGGGGATCAAAAATTTGAGAGACTCCTTGACCATAACATCAAGGATCTCCAACACTATCTTGCGAGAAGCCAAATCCGAGACCCTTCAGGTAATCTTATTTTTGGGATGCCAACTTCTCTTGCTGAAGCGGCAATGGTATCAACAGCCTCTGCTACCCAACCCATAATCACTCAAGCCATTGTCTCAACCAGCAACTTGACCATGGTCAATCAAAGTTTGGCCTCCCCTTCCTTTTTTGGACCCACCTCCATCGGGGTTTTCATACCCCCTCAACCGTAAATCATTCAACAAAGTTCTACACCATTCCAAAACCTAGTTGTCTCCATCTCGCCTACTCTCGCACCCATCAACATCAGGGTGGCTACTCATCCTTTGGCTAGTGTTGCCACCATCCAACCACCCCTGGCTTCAACATCTGTCCCTATGACTAGTTATCAATATGTTGCGCCTATACAAGCGCAACCAACTACGTCATACGCCCCTCCTAGCACCTTCCAAGTGCCTTACAATCTAGGGGGCACCCCACCCACAAATCCGTCAACTGATCTAATCAAGATGTTGATGGATAAAATGTCTAATCTTGAGACAGCCATTTCCGATTCAAGCAATGTTCTCTCTTATGAACAAATTTGCAATGAACCCATTCATCCTTCAGTCCCAATCTGACCATATCCCAGTCAGTGGGAACTTCCCAAGTTTACTCATTTCCAGAGTAAGGAAGACCCACAACAACATTTACGAGTGTTTAGACACGCTTGTTACCTTATAGCCCATGATGATGCGTTATTGCTACACACATTTCCCATGTCACTTTCAGATGCTGCCCTCGACTGGTATAGCTCCCTTACCAGTCATTCTATCTTTTCTTTCACTCAATTCGCTCAACTTTTCCTTGACCACGTTTCGATCAACATAACTAAAAAGGTCTCCATCACGGACCTATATTCTATCAAACAATTTGATGATGAATCCATAGCTGATTTTGTTGCCCATTGGAGAGGCTTAATCAACCAACTCTCCTTTTCTTTACCTCAACCTGAGCTCATTGAGCTCTTTTCACAAGCGTGTGCCAAACATATTTCCTCTACTTTGTGGGTCCAAACATTCCACACATTTGATGAAGCTTTCAGCATGGCCAGAAAGCTTGAACTCTATGCAGTCGAAGAAGACAAGGTCAAATTGTGTAGTAACACAAAATCGAATGACCCTTCTTCGTCTAAACCTTTTTCTTCCTACTCCAAGTCTAGAGGAGCGGCAAACACTGTGGTCGTTAGGCCATCATCTTCAACAACAACCAACCAATCTCAGCCTTCCACATCAGACTACATCACAAAACAATTCCAACAACGGCATGTACATCATCAATATACTCCAATAGGAGAATCATATGCTTCCGTGTTGGATAAATTGGTCAAGCAGGGGGTCCTCAATCTCCCTCAAATTTGACCACCTCAATTTGACCTCGCAAAAGCTATCCCTACATGGTACAGGGAAAATAACTTTTGTAATTATCACCGTGTCAAAAGCCATGACATAAACAACTGAAAAACTTTCAAAAACATTATCCAAGACATGATAGATAAAGGTGATCTTATTTTGGATAACCCAAATGCACGACCCAATCAAAGCATAGACATCTTTAGACAACCTTTCCCTAATCATCCCCCTAGTCAAAATAATGTGCAGACCATGGCTGATGACTCTTAAGAGCGTAATATACGCACAGTCAACACGGTCTCACCTCTTATGCCTAACCAACCTCTCTCACAATTTGAAGAGGTTAGCCCACCCATTGGTCCTTCACAGGTAGGAGAGCCTTCTTCTCCTATCCCTCCACCACGGGTAGAAGAGCCTTCTTCTCCTATTTGTCTGCCATAGGTAGAAGAGCCTTGTTCTCCTATTTGTCCTCCACCAATAGAGGATATTCCTTCATCCAACCCTCTTCACATAAAGGAGAGTCAACTTTGAACTCTCCCATATTGGAGGATGTTTTGGTGGCTCCAATGACGGTAGCCTCACCTTCATCCTTCTTATCATCAATGGGGGATCATACTTTCCCCGCTCCTCGACCACATGCCAAAGCCATCACCATCCCTACGCTCTGCCCTCTTGAGGAGCCACAATCTCCAATCCCTTCTTTGCTGAAAGAGGAACTCACCACCTCACCTACTTTGGTCGAAGAAGATCTGGTGAGGGTAGACTTGAACCTTACCCCACACAATAGTAGTCCTTGCACCCAACCAAAGAAGGCTACTAAACCACATCAGAGAACTCCTCCTCCACCATCATCATTTCCCTCCATTTTGGGCCCTCATCCATCCACCTTAAAAGGAGTGCTTCCTACTCCAACACCTATCAACAAGTTGCCTCCATTAATCCCTTTACCCAAAAAAACAAATCACCTCCATTACTACCTTTACCTAACACAAACATACCTCCTCCGAAACATCCAACGCCTCTTACCACAAAAGTGTCATCTACGCGTCTAGCCACACTGCTAAACAAAAAGATGGTATGAAACACTCCCTCAACAACGTCTAAACAAAAGTTGTCAAATTTTATTACAACACAACATGCAGACCCATTAGCAGGTTCTTATACCTTGATGTTACGCCAATTGTTACAATCCTCTAACATCACTCTTTTGCCTATTAAGCCATACCAACCTCTCAAACCAAAACCATCTTGGTTCGATGACACTAAAATTTGTGTGTATCATTGCACACCTGGGCATGACACTGAGCATTACTATGCTCTTAAGGTTGTCATCCATCAACACTTGAAAAGGAGCACTCTTCTCATTAAGGACCCCTTTGATAAATCTCCAACACCGTCTCATGTCTCCCAACCCTTTTCACTGTCACACTCATCAACCCTCAGATCAAAACCATCTTGGTTCGATGACACTAAATTTTGTGCGTATCATTGCACACATGGACATGACACTGAGCGTTGCTGCGCTCTTAAAGCTGTCATTTGTCAACACATGAAAAAGGACACCCTTTTCACTAAGGATCCTCTTGACCACTTTTTCAACAGACCACTGACACCATCATATACCTCTCAAACCTCATCACCTAAATCAGAATCTCAACACAAGACTATGGTTCCTCTACCCCCTTCAACCCCATTATTTGAAATCAACACCATCAATGTGGCCACCAGGTCACAAACCATGAAAATAAAGTGAAAGAGAAGGTTTCTCTCCCTCAAACATATCCTTTCATCAAACCCCCTCAACCATCAAGACCCAAAGTTTCAATCTTGGGCACATCTTGACCAACTTTTTTGACACCAATTCATGACTCCATGGTGAAACAACTTCACCAAACCCCTGTGAAGACATATTTGTATGACCTCATTCAAAGCTCTCCACAGCATCGACAAACCTTAATCAAAGCCTTACAGGCAGTGGAGGTCCAACCTGAAGACTCCCAACCACTAGCTACCTTAGTCCAATCATTACCAACCATTACCTCCATCACCCTCAATGATTCTAAGATTCCTACTTCCAACCTGGAAGATCAGGATCTCACCCTCTCAAACTAAATCTATCAAACATTCTCCCTATCACAAGAAGTAATTGGGGGAATTCGACTCTATCCTGACTATCATGACCTCAACCAAACATCAACTGACCAAGCCTCGACCAAGCCTCGACCAAGCATCGACCAAGCCTTGACCAAACATCAACCAACCAAACAATGACCAAACATCAACTAGCCAAGCATTGACCAAACATCAACCAACTTCATGTCCAACATCAACCAACATTGACCAAACATCAACCAACCTTTTAATCCTCAACCAAACATTGACCAAATATCAATCGACCAAATACCAACCTCTCAAGCATTGACCAAACATCAACCAACCTTGACCAAACATCAACCAACCAAGCATCAACCGACCAAGCCTCGACCAAGCCTCGACCAAGCATCAACCAAAAATTGACCAAATATCAACCAACCTTTTAATCATCAACCAAACATTGACCAAATATCAATCGACCAAATATCAACCAACCAAGCATCGACCAACACGTGACAAACATGGAAAGAAGTAAACGAGGCAAGTTTGCTCCTAATTGGCTTAGACCTTACATCATAACGCACAAGTACGGATTAGGGACTTATTGTCTGTCTTCTCTTGAAGGCCAACCAGAAATTGAACCCCTTAATGCCTTGCATTTGTGACCATTCTACTGTTAATCAAGTACTCAGTCACTTGACATTTAACTTGAGCTCGTCCCTTGAGCAATTCTTGTCATTTTAATCCTCATTCCTTTCAACCCTGTTCCCCTAAAGCAAACACTATGTGACCCTTTTATAAAATATGGATGCTTTGTCATAATAAAAGGGGAGCCCTTAAACTTTTATAGTCTTGTCCATGACTCAAAATTATGTCAAAAATAAATGGAGATGTCAAACAAAACATCAAAAGTTCATAAACTTTAAATGCAGACTACTCCCTCGAAGGACAATTACATCATCATTGTTGTAGCTAATAGACTGCTCCCTTGAAGGATAGCTATTCAAAGCCCTCATCAACATATGAAGAAAAAATATAGACCAATCCCTCGAAGGATGGCTATGCCTAAAAATATTTATACAAACAACACTCTCCTAGAAGCTTCCCACATCGATCAGCTTCACAAATGACCACAAAACAAAATGACACCCCCATGTAGACTTCTCGCATTGATCAGTCTACCAAAAAAAAAAAAAAAAGGTCATGGACTTGACTTATAGTCGTTCTTAGGGTCTCTTATAAAAAGGGGCAAAGTTTTCCCTACTAAAAAGGGTTACCCTATCCTAACATATCACATCACCTACTCAAGGGATTTCGAGCTCATTTTAATGTCAAAGTGATTCGATTACTTCTCTAACACAACCAATGGTCAATGACGTAATGCATGAACGGGGCTTTTATTTCTAAAACCCCCTACCTATGCTATCATTAATGTCCTTGTCAATGAAAGAGAAATGCGCCTTTCACTTCCTACACACTTTGGTCACATACAACCAAACCCAACCAAACCAAACATTTTCAGACCACCAACATGACATAGACCATTCACACTAGTTTCTATGGAAACCAATACACATGGAAACTATCGACCACGCAATTTATGTCAAGCATAAACCTTTACTTGTTGAAGCATAAATAATCTCATTTTTAGCATACATCCATCATTGATATGGACACTTGCTAAGGATGGAAGACCACTTAACCAATGTTACATAATACACCATCACACAATATGGAAAAGGTTGTAACATCATCTTACCCTCATCATTTCAAGCATGTACCATCAGACATATGGGACATGCTAACAGACACTTATCATGACCAACCAACCTATCAACCACTTTGACTCTTAGTCTAAACTACATTAGCCTAAGGCCCTTCAAACAGGAGCTATGTAGGCATCACTCAAATGACATGATGTCTTTTGGGGTTAGCTCGGCCACATCTGTTTGTTCATCTACTTGATGGACAAACCATTTAACCTTTAACCATGACTTAACCTAGTCTGACCCCATCCACAACCGACCCTCTTCCTCCATTTTAGGGAGAACTACATTGTCCTGAGGCCCTTCCAACAAGGGCTATGTAGGCAACACTCAGTTGACATGGGGTCTTCTGAGGTTAGCTCGGCCATTCCTTCATCCGTCCATCTAATGGACCAACTACCATATCTCAACTTGCCTCGACCATAGACCTTGGAGATTGCAACTATCTCCTCCAACCATGACCACTTTCGAGACAACTCTACCTTAGTTGTTTTGATTACATGTATGCTACCTCACGAATAGATAGCAAAATTGTCTGCGACCCATATTATGACCCTCACAAGTATAGGATCACGAGCAAGTTGATCCCCACTACTTGGACTATCTCCTCTTTTTCTTGTTTTCTAGGAGCACTTCCTGAGCCCGGGATACTTGGAACACAATGACCATTGGAGGTACAGCTTGGATCGAATAACCCAATCAACTATGAATAAATGCTGGGGACCGGTTATTTTAATTTTAGCACTCCTCAACCTTTGACTGTGACAATTTGACCTGACCATCTCATGAAGTGGTATGCATGCAATCTCAAATTTTGTAGTGTTCACACTCAACCTTCACCATATCCATCCTCTATCTATCAAATTGGCACCCGATATCAGGGTACCTTCCCTCGACTCCCACTTTGAGGGGGAATACCTCATCCCATAATCGGGGCAACCTACATTCATTTTTGTCTTGCAGTTCATTAGAACAACCAACAGGACAAAAATGACCTTATCCCATACCTGGGGCAACCTACTCCTATTTTTGTCTTGCAGTTCGTTAGAACAACCAACAAGACAAAAAGGGGCAAATGTAGACACCAAAATTGTGTCTACTCCTTGGTCGACTCCCCCTTCGTCCCCTTCTAACACATCCCTAACCCACACACTTATTAATTTAAAATATAATAATTTATTTTAAATTAATAACACCTTCCTTGACACATCACCCTTGACACCTCACCCTTGGATACCCTCATTCATTACCCTATGACTAATCATTTCAACTCTCTCACTAATCCCCATGCCTATTAAACCCACCTTTGACCATTTTCCAATGACAATTAAACTCGGCAGACAGAGGAATGGGTAGAAGGCTAAAAATATCCTTTTTCCCATCTTTTAGATGCCGACGTCGATTACCCATCAGCCAATGCCGGTGGGATCGCCAACGTCGGTTACTTAAAACAACCCGAAGGTGAATTCTCTGCTCTCAGAATCAATCAATCACAGACCTAAATGTGAATTCTCTTGCACCTAGAATTTGACCTCTCTCTCTCTCTCCCCTAGACACACACCAAGCATCACAGGCTATAGGCACTTTGCAGAAATAGCTCCAGACTTTGGGTTAAAGACATTGTAGGTACATCAGCCGCATCAGCAACAAGTCTTCTACACTCCTTCAAGAAAACCAGAGCTAAGTATTTATTTTGCCCTTTCATTTCAGTAGTTTAGAATGCTTCAGTAATTAGTTCTCTTTTTACTATTTCTAAGCACTGTAGACTAGACCCAACCTGACTTCTTCCCAGAAAGGCTGAGAAGCCTTCTTCATACTCTTACCCCTTTTGACAACCTATCCTCTCCCTCTGACCCTCTGTGGACCTTATTAGTCTCCCTGCAACCCTGCACAAACCCTTTTACCTCTCAGACCATTCTGTCGACCACAGACTCAGCCTGAAACTCTTCCAAAAGTCCACTGCCCCTACTGACGTTGGCAGACTAACCGACATCGGCAACATTGACAACCGACACCGGCAGAACTACCAACATCGGTGACTATGGAAGACTGACATCAGAATATAGGTATGCATTATCTTATTTTCTTTTGTTCAGTATTTCACCATTTCTCTTTATAGAAACATTCTTTTATCAACTAGTGGACTGTCATCCCTCCAGGAAGTCTTTGCACTTCTGGGACTGAGCTTTGCTTGGCAGTCCACCATCTATCTATCTAACAATCTCTTTGTTTAAGTATTTCTCTCTACAGGTGTCGTCCTCTACAGCCAAAGAGGAGCTCCTTCAATCGTCTGGATACGGTGCACAAAACTTCATCCAGGTATCATCTAACCCTTGACCATTAACATAGTTTCTTATTTCTTTTGAATGTGAAAAGCAAAAACAGTTAGAAACAACTATAATACATATGTGTTACTAATAATATGAAATTTTCATTATTTATCAAGAAAATAATTAGAAAGTAAAATCATGTGCACACTATAATGTGTATGCACAAAAGTGAATATGTGTTACTAAGAGTATGTAATGTTCATGTGTTAGAAATCAAATAACTAGAATAATTGAAAGGCAGTGGGTTGTTTATAAAAATAAATGTTAAGAATAAGTTGAAATTTATATGATCAAATCTATATACCATTAAATTTATTTTAATAAATATAATAAATTAGGGTCACTCTACATCTTGTATATTTGGTTTTACAAAACTATAATATATGATTTAGACAATAGTTTTTTAAAAACTAATATGGTCAATACTTAGGCATTTCGGGATTTTAGTATTGAACTTAAAGATTTTTGGGTGTAAATTTTGTAACTAGTGTATATTTTTTAGGTTTTAGGTCTTTTTGGATTATTTTTTGACATATGTAGGAGTTATATGTTTGTCAAAATCATATTTTACAAGACAACACACATGAACCCACCCCTTTATACCAAGTTTGCTTATGATTGATTCCTTTATATGCCAAAAGAAACTCAACAACACCATAATTATTTAAGACTAGGGTAAATGGAGAAACTTTAGTGAAAATTTTTGAGTAGTCACCCAAATTTTGTTTGAATTTGTTGTTAAGTACACAACATGCCCCATTTTTACTCTATAAATGGGAACCCTATTTTTACTTTGAATAGGTTGGGTTTAGTTATACAACTTTATCTTGTTACGTGCTTATACCTAGAGTTATATATTGACCATATTTTAATCTAAGCCCTTATCTATCAAGATTAAGTCCTTCAAGCCTGAGTTTCCTGATTCAAGCCAAGTGATATCAAAATATACTAAGTCCAAGTTGAACAAGTCGAGTCAACCTTGTTAAAAAATTTGAAATCAATACCTTAGATATTATTATATATTTACATTTTATCCTTGATTCCCCCCAAGACCCTTCCACATGTCTTCATCGAATCATTTCAAACTTTCAAGCTAGTTTAAAAGGTTCCTAAGACCACAAGTTTCTAAGTATTTTTAGTGCCCCTAGGCCCTAAGAATGTGTCATGTGACATGATCCTATTAACCTAGTCCATCGAGGAATTAAATAAAGTTTAATGGTATAGTAGTCTTATGGCCCTGAGAGCCCAATAAGTTACTACGTAGTATCTTCTCAGGAGCTTGAGATCACATATACTGAGTATAATAGTTTAATAGTTATAATCCCATAAGGGCGTAATAGGTCACCATGTGGTGACTTCCCATGAGCCTGGGACCATAGTGATTTTTTTTTTTACAATAGTTAGCTTGAAGGCTTACATCACCATGGTGATACCACGTGGTGTCATTCCATGCCCCCAAACCATTGACCTATTTTGATGAGGGATTGCCATGTGGAACCCTAATGATTTCAAATTTCCCTTAATCTTAAGTTTGATAGGAATATACCCATCATCGAGCCATAAATCTTGAACTTTTGGGCCAATAATAATGTGCTACGTGGTGCTTATAGGGGCTTAAAATTGAGGGTCATCCCAAATGTCAAAAATATTGAATGCTCAAGGATTATGTTCATCAATCATATGTTCAATTTTCATTGGCTATGTGGACTTCGTAATGACATTATTTAACCTAAGAATGCTTGGTATGAATTAGTGACATATATGTATATGTTTTATATGTATGGATAGGTCTATGTTTGAATCAAAATTTGACCAATGTGAATATCTATAGTAAAATAGAAAAATATTTTGTTTATTTATTACATTTGATCAAAGTTGGTTCTGGATTTTTTATTTATGATTCAATCATTTTAATACTTTTTCCTCAGTCAATTTTACAAAAAAATGATGTCAGTCTACTTTGGATTTAGCTTTAGATTGGTAAAAGTGGACTTCCTTTTAGGCTAAGTTTTTGTGCTTTCATTTATCTTTCATACTTAATCATTTTCCAAATCTTGCCTTAGCCATTTATTTTTGAAAACCAATTGTTTTAATTTTAAAATATTTATTATGCCCTTTTACCTAACTTGTAGAAGCCCAATTTTTCTCCTAGAGCTATGTGGTGTATTTTTTTTTACTCCATGAGAATTAAGTATTAAAAATTCAACAAGAAGGCTTCAAATATTCATATTAGCATGATTTTTCCAAGTGGAATGATCCCAATAACCTGCTACCCTAGATGAATCTATATGCATCAAAATCATCTAGGTGTTAAGGTTAGCAATATGCCACAAAGTGGCATGATCCTCATGAATCATTTCCTGGGATGGTTTGTATGGTTCCTAAGCCTTTAAGTCCTCCAAGATAGTAATATTTCACCATGTGGAAACATCTCACTACTCTATAGTCTCGACATGGTCTATGCAATCTACCAAACCATCTAATCTTTGAGTGAGGTTGCATTGCATTGGATGACATCATTGCATCAAAACTATGTCACAATCAAGGCATATTATCCCTAGGTCAAACAAAAATTGAGTATGGATAAGATGTATTGAATGACACTTTTGATTGAGAACATGTTGTTAATGACATCATCAAGACACTAGATTAATTTTGACAACTATCTAGCTCGATAAAACCATCAATGGCAAAGGGAATAATTTAATATCCATATAAAATAGGAAAAGATACATAAGACAAATATTAAATAATGAGAAAATAATAAGTGGTAGATTATATCGAGTGGGAAAATCCCAAGGAAATTGATAGGTGAAAATGTAGTGCCTAGTGTGGAATTTATAGCATGATCAAAGAATGTCTAGAATAAAGAGAGTGAAGAGTGGTTGAAAATATCAAGTAAATTAGCACATATTTGTTTATTTGCTTATTTTGTGACATGATCAACTAAATTATTAGAAAGAGTGTTTGTATTATTCTAAATAGTGACTAACCCACCTAGGCTAGGCATGGCCATAGTGTGTGTAGTCTTGGATGAGTTGACAGTCAGGGTGTGGCATCTTCTTTTGGCATATTTGAATTTTTAATCTTGGTAATGAGGTACATTGTGTATATATTGGTTTTTAGAATCCCTTTCTTAGGGATTCTATTTTTTAGGATTAGTGGATGTTGTCCCTAGTTGACTCTTTGTGAATTATAACAGATATATATAGAAATAGACATACTTTCATACATTTTACTACTTTTTAGGATAATCCTTTCCTTATATTGTTTTAGTTTTAATGTTACATAATTATTTCTTACCCTTAAATTGTTTTAATCAATTAATACTATTAATCAAAAGGCATATCTTAATATTTGAAAGGTTGGAAAGAGTTTAAATCCATCTCAAGTGTATGTATATGGTGTTCATGGTCTTTTCCTCTTACCTAGTCAGCTTCCCAATCTCTTGCACCATCATCAGGTTGCATTTATGATAATTATGGTTCAACAAAGGATTAGTTTTAGTGGGTGTGCTCCATTATATGTTGTAAAAACATATTCAATATGAATAGGATTCTTCTCTCTTTATCCTTTCTCTTTTGTATTTTTTTTATGATTGTGATTTAACCTAGGTTAAAATCAATCTAAATATGCACAATAATCAAGGTTTCTTAAAATTTTATCACTGTTTAAGTATTGTTAAATATATGCATGTGTAGAATATATTTAGAAATCAACTATTTACTTATTGTGTTTATCTGTAAAAGTTATGATTTACATTTGAGGCTATACCTTGTGAGCATTATCCAAGGAAATTATTGCATCTTTCCAAATGTCTAAGTTAGAGTAGTCATAGAGATTTAATTCGTTAAAAACTCCCCTTGAATATAATGGTTACACATTAACTTACTAAGTGAATGTTCACATACCAAGAATTGGTACATTTAGACCTTGGGAAAGCATTTTATTCATAAGATCTTCTTATTTTTATGAGAGGTAGAGTCTTAAAAAATCCCCACCTAATTTTTGTTTTATTTTTAAATACCTCAAACATTATTTTGGTGCTAGAAGGAGGCCCACCTTGAACACAAACTAGATCATAGTCAAATCCAAAGCTAGGACATTCTAGGAATCTTTACTTTCACACTGAACTATACCATAGTTTAAGATAAAAGTAGAAGGATAAACACTTGATCAAAGTCTATTGGGGACAAATTTGATATCTTAGAACTTACTATTCATATAATACCTAAACAAGGAGCTAACAAAATAAAATAAAAGGATAAGCCCATTCAGTCATTTGGAAAATCACTAATAGCTATGAATACTCCTTATATCAATCCATTTATCATCCCCAAAATTATAGTAATGGTCAATACCATGGCATGGTTTATCCAAGCTAGTTGCCTTATGAATGTTTTATGGATTGCATACAACCTACCATATAACCTAGACAAGTTTTGTACTATGTTCATAGATAGAGAACCTCAAGCAAATGAAGATCATATACATGTATTCAAGGATGCCCTTATAAAAATATAGGCACAACATGAGGACATTAATTTTAGGTTATTTACTTATTAATTAGGGGAGATTGCCTATGCCTAGTACCTAGGATTACATAAAAGTTATTTAACCATTTGGAAAGGTATAGATATCATCTTTGTAAACCACTCTAGGTTACCCATCGATATTACTATTCTATATCATTATATTTAAAATACTAATAGAGAACCAAATGAAACCATGAGAATATTCAATTATCAATTTACAAAACTATATCATAGGTTTAAATACCCTTACATATTAGCAGAGGGCCTTACCATCCAAAATTTCTTGAGGGATATGGATCCTTTGACATCAATAACCTCAAGTAAACTTGTAGCCCTATTATTGGCCTATAACAAAGATGTGAACATAGAACACCAGATGGTGCCTTAAGGATATAACATAGGTTCTTTACCATCTTTAGGAAAACTAGAATTTTATAATCATGTCCCTATGACTAATCAAGCTCTCAACCAAGGCATCCCATTAATGAAACCCATTTTATGAGCCTTATATATAAGTATGAATCTGGTGTATAATCTAAAACCAATAAATCACATTCTTGGTGGTCAGACCTATAAGCTTCTAAACCATGTGTTCCCACAAATAAATAATAATCATCTTATCCTAGTTGCTTACAATAACATAACTATCATACCTAGTACTAGTAGCTATGTTGCATCTAGTATCAACCCATTGGTAGTAACCTCATTATTGAGAAATCAATATACTACCAATAACACCCTTAATCTAGCATATCCTATTGCCCCAAATTTTATAAATGCTAGTGCACTTGTAGCAAGACCACAACAAAAAATAATAAATCAAATAAATGGTGGCATAGACCCAGAGATAGGTAATCTGAGGCATATGGTCCAATACTTTTCCAATGATGTAATCAATATACATAGATAAGGACCTCATAATTCAAATTAAAATGGGAAAAACACACCCCTAGATAAGAATTTCAATTTCCATAAGCCTAGTATACATTGAAACACCTGACCTAATAATGGGAATGTGCCTCATCCTATTGAAAATAGTAATTATAACAAAGACAATGCTTCTCATTTAGTGAATTTCATAGATTTAGCTTTAAAAATTTGGTGTAGAGTGTAGAACATAACTAACCATGAAGAGACCAATTGTGTTTAGTTTATAGTTACCTCTGACATCTTTCAAAAGGAGATAGATAAAATAGAAATAGTGCCTACTATGGGTGATAATCCAAACCAAGATGGAGGAAACCTAGGCACAACCTTAGTATTGGAGACTTGTGAATTTTATTTTAGGATGAAAATGAACCTAAAGACAAGTTAGATGAGATCTAAGATTTTAGATAGTTCTAAAGGGAGAATAATTATGATCTTAAGAGTAAATTAGATAATTATTTGACCTCCTCTACTCCTTAGATCAATACTTAGGTCCCACCTGATGTGAACTCAAGTAATAATTCTCTCCCACCTAAAGGACCTCCCATATCTCATCATCCAAAGAAATATGTGGCACTTAATCCACCTATAAAAGATCAAGAACAAGCCAAACTTGGCTATGACATTATGGAATATTTGAAGAAAACCAAAGCTAACATTACTATGTTTGAATTGTTAAAAAGTCTAATTAGAGGTAGTTGCTTCTAAAATAATTCTATAAGAATAAGTGGAAAAAATATGTGAAAACGTTTGATGCACATGCTACTTTATATAAGGAAAAAACTAAGAATCCACCCTTTCCACTAAATGTTAAAATTTGTGGCAAGCACTTATACAATTTCTTGGTTAATTCATGTGCCTTCAAGAACATCATGTTATATGTTATCTACCAATAGTTGGGTCTTACACATGCTAAATCCAATTTAAAAGTAGTCCAATTGGATAAAATAAAAGTGAAGGTAGTAGGGGAGTTGAATCATATACACATGAAAATGGCCTCAAACCCAAGGATTCAATAATTCATCAATATAAAAGTGGTGGATATCCCTAATGTTTATGGTATGTTGTTAAGTAGAGATTATTTAAGGACACTAAAGGGTTACATGGAAACTAATTTTTTTCACATGTGGCTCCCATGATGGGGTGTACCTAATAAGATAAGAATTGAGCATGAGATAAAAATGACTTACATGATCACCAATTATATTCAAATGATTTAAATCCTCTATGAAGAGTAATAAATAAGATTTTAATCATTGGGAAAGGAATAAAATTCCCACAATAGCCTCTATATTAACATGCTCATCATGAAGCAAAATGAAAAATTAGAGGAATTAGACTAGTTAGATGAAGAGGAGTTCTACTATGCCTCAGAGATGGTCTCATTCTAGGTTATATGATCCAAAAATAAAAATTTTTGGTTGAAAAATATTTCAAGAACACAAAAATAACATAGTAATAATGAATTTTTTGAGAAGAGATGTTTTATTACTCAAGATCACAATACAACTATATGCCTATCTCTAGGAAGAGATGACTGATTTCCATTTTAGGTTACATCTTCATTTATACATATTTTGAAAGTAGGGGCAGGATGTGGAAGGTCACAAATCTTGAGGGATATCAATTGGTTCAACTTCCATGATTTAAAATAATATAAAATTTGAGGAACTATTATTTTTAGACTGCACTACTAAAATTGAAATTTGGGGCACTTTCATTGGTTTTTTAGGGGTCAAAATCCATAAAGTGAAGCTCCATTCCATCTCACCACATTGTCATTTTTCTTATATTTCAAATGGTTTAAATGGTGAGTCAATTGGAGCTACGGTGCAAAAGTTATGGCTCTCAAAAGTTCCATCATCAATTGGGGTAGAACCATCACCTGAATTGTCACCTGAATTGTTGCCTGGATCATTATAACTATAGCATTTGAGAGTTTTAAATCTAATGGCTTAAGCAATAAGGAATATTTTTTATGTTATTCATACTATGAAATAGCCACTATAGATACCTCCATTCTCTCTTCTCCCATAGATGAGTTATCCATAACATCTTTATCAACCAAAGGACCATCACAAACTAGAATCAGGGTACGTGATCAACCAAAGATGATAAAATACATGAAGAGGTTAAAATTGTAGCTGGTATCCCCTTAAAAAAGACCACCAACATGTTCTGGTGATAGAACATATTTTGGCATAACAAAATATGACTTCTAGACATTGAAATGTGATGGTTCCAAGTCCAAAAGTCGATGTGTTTCTAGATTATAATTGGTTAATCTAAGGGGGAAGTCCTATCTGGATACATACCACCTATAATTTATTTAGATGAATAATGTCACTGAGTACTCATAATTAGTATTTAAACAAGTGAGTAGATAGTATTCATGCAATGATAAGCACTTTTTAAGACACAACAACATGGTCTAGAATCTAACATAATATTTTGACGCATTTGGCACTCAGACTTCGAAGAAATATATACATAGTAGATACACTAGATACTACTTTAAGTACTCTTGAGCATGTTGCTAATTCCATAATGAGAATATTCTTAGTATAGTTGGTCTTTACCCCTTAGACCCTGATAATATCATAAATTTTCAAGTCTTTAATTATGACCAACACATATTGGACATCATCACTAGTACATAGTTATTTCTAGTCAAATTATTGATGATGATGGTTGGCAAGACTTTAACCTAGATGAGGAAGGGACAATGAACCTAAAGATAAACAACATACCCAAAGGGATGGTCTAACTTGAGAGACTATTGAACATGTATTATCTAAAGGAAAAAAAAAGTAGAACTTTGTGAAATTCTTATCTCATGAATGTTTCAACTTCGGTGATACAAATTATGCCAATTTTTTTTTCTAGGCAAAACCAATATCTTAGAGGAGAAGCATGAAATGGAATAAGTCCTCAAATATTTTAGAGATGTGATTTCATGGAGCTAAAAAGATATGAAAGTCTTTCACACCTCCATCTTAACATACACAATCACCATGAAGTTGGTAGTTGGGCCATTTAGGTAGGGACAAAGGCCATTTAATATTCTACTTAAGCCACTAATATTTAAATAAGTGCAAAAATTTATTCTATCCAGAATCATATTTCTAGTTAGGCACTCCACATGGGTTGAAAAATTGGTACTGGTGAGGAAGAAGATTGGGGAGATCAAACTTTATGTTGACTTTCATAATTTTAATAAGGAATATACAAAGGACAATTAACCCTTACCATCAATATATATAGTTTTAAAAATTGTGAATGGAACTAAAATGATGTCCTTCTTGGATGGATACTCCAGTTATAATCAAGTAGTGGTCAACTATCAGGACCTAATCAAAATAAAATTCACATCCAAGTGGGCCACCTTCAATTATAAAATAATACCATTTGGACTTATCAACATCGTGTTAAATTTCAAAGGGCCATGGACATAGCTTTGAAATATCTTATGGGCAAGTGTATTGTGGTATACATGGACAAATTGACTATTAGACATGTATTATATAAATGAAAAGATCAAATCAACCCCTATGAAAGGCATGTCACATAAACCCAAAGAAGTGTATATTTGGGGTCATCAAGGGGAAACTATTAGGCTATATCATTTCTAAGTGGGGTATACCAATAGACCTTGAGAGAATGTAAGCTATCCTATAAATCCCATTGCCTGACACAAACAAGAAGCTGAAATCATTTTTTGGAAAGATTAACTCTGTGAGAAAGTTCATCTCTATATTTTTAGAGATAGTTATACCTCAAAATAATAAGCTCAAGAAGGATGCTAAAATTTAATGGATAAGTGTAGTGTAGGTAGATTTCATCCAGATCAAAGACGAAATAATGCATACACCATTATTGATCAACCCTGATTACACATGAGATTTTCATATTTACTCTTTTGATTCAAAGAATTCAACCCCTATTGTATTGACACAAAGGAAATGATATCGATATGAATGACATGTTTCATTTATGAGTTCCCCTTCGAGGAATGTTGAATTAAGATATAATATGATGGATAAGTAGGCCTTTGTGTTAATCAAGGATGTTAGTAAATTATATTATTACATATTACATAGTATATTATTTATTGTTGTCCCTGATACAAAACTCAAATCCATGCTAATGTAGAATTAATTAGGTGAGTGGAGAGGCAATTTAATGAATATCCTTCAAGAGTTTGACATTTAAATTTAATCAATCACTATTATGAGAGGACAAAAACATATAAAAACTATGGTATAATTAGATATGCATATCACTTACTTGTAATATATAATTGAAGACATTACCAATAATGATTGGCACAAGGACGTAGTCCATTATCTGCTTAACAATGAATGCCCTAATCATTTGAATTCTACATAGAGAAGAGTGTTGCACTTGAATAACAATATATTTATGATCAAATTTGGAGTGCTCTATAGAAGGAACCACCAATGCATTTATCTAAGGTGTCTTAATAGAGATAAACTAGTAAGCATGCATAGTTATTTTGATGGAAAATGTGTGAATAGGCATGGTTAGGGTTATATCATAACCCGCCTGATATTGAGAATAGGATATTAATTGCCACATCTATTCAAATATTCCTATTTACATGTTTTAAACTACCATACACGTCAAATGGATACGCATAGAGAATGTACCTCAATAATGCCTCTATTACCAGTAGTTAAAGCTAGATCACTTATAAAGTGGGGACTAGATTTTCTAGGAGATATCAATAATAATTCATTAATGGATCATGAATTCATTCTCGCAACCATAGACTACTACACGTGTTAATATGAGGCTCATCCATCCAAGAATTACACAACTACATATTTATCTAGTTCATGGAAGATCACATTATCATAAGGTTTGGTATGCCTTATGCAATGGTATGCAATAATGGACCCACTTTATCCTCTTTATAATTGTTGGAATGGGCATTTGATCACTAGGTAATTCTAAAATTCTCTTCTCATTATTATACACAAGTAAATAGGCAAGTTTAATCCACTAAAAAGAATTTGATAAACATAATTAAGAGGATGTTGGAAAAGAATCCTAAGAATTGGCATAATGTCTTGAAATTTACATTATGGGATGATAGGACTAGAATAAAAGTAGCTTTAGGCACTTCTCCTTACCACTTAGTTTATGGTCAACACCTTTTTTTCCTATTTAACTTAAGGGTTCCTGTGATCATAGGAATCCTACAAGGGAGGTTAGTATGGTGTTAGTTCAAGTAATATAACTAAAATAAACACACTTACACTCCTAGCCTGTATACAAAGGAGAACTTAGTAACAAAATAGTAAATGAAAGCGAAACTAGAACACAAAACAAAATAACTTTTTTTACCTTCCTTGGGAGTTCTAAATGGATTTGTTTAGTGGCTTGCTCAACTCGTGTATCAAGAAGTCTTTGGCAATGAATATTTTGTGGCTCCTTATCTCCTTGGTTTCTTGGCTTGTGATTGCTTGGATTATGATTTTGGCATTATAACATTATTGTCATGAGTTTCATAGAGAAAATACTACATAATAACTCTAGAATATCCAATCTTATAAATAAAGAGGTATGGCCTTGTATTTATAGCCTTAGTAATTAAATCTTACCCAAGATGAATTAAGGTTGAGTTTAGGCTTGGAATGGGTTCAAAATAAACCTAGGTGAGTTAAAACTAACTCCAATAGAGTTAATAGTTGTCAAGTAATTATGACTTGCAATTACTAGGCATGGCTCTCAAAATTAGATATTTGAGGATATTTTCAAAGAGCTTGACAAATCATAAAGGCAATGATGAAAGGCTAGGATATTTTGATTTTTTTATTTCTTTTTTTAGATATTCATTAAATCTAAAGGGATAATTCAACTAGGCATTTCATCTTTTTTAGCTTATTAATTCATATTGATTATCCTTTTTACTATTTCAAGATTTTTTCAAGTGTACAAGTTCCCAACTTAATAGGTCCATAGGCCAAATTAATTGTTGTGATTTTGTAAGGTGATTAGTGATGAATACATGAGAGGTTATTATTGTATAGATAAAACACCCCAATTAGGGGTGTCTGAACATGATTCTAAGATTTAAAAAATTATGCACAAAAATTTGGGACATTTAGTGATTCCTAAGCTTAATTTGCAATAGTTGGTAAGAATCAATCTGAAGTCTATTTAGAAGCCAACTATGGCCAATTTTAGGTGTCTACAATTTTCCCATATTTGGTAAGATGTTGCAAGCTATAGGCATAGTAACATATTCTCAAATAATTAAAAGGTCTTGTATGCTTATGACTTCAATGGTAATGGATAAACTATAGATGCCTCCTCAAAAGAGTGATTGGTAAAGGGGTCGGTGATCAGTCCATAAAAAGGAGGAAATGATGGGACCAAAAAAGGTAAAAGGAGTGAAAAAGTCTGATTTTCTCACAGGTAGTTATAATTAGTGGCATATGGATTTTCTCTAGTTGGAAAAATAAATAGGATGATTTGCCCATAGTTAATTATAATTATCAACTTAGGTGGAACAAAAAGGTAATGATTTTCCCAAAGGTGGTTATAATCATTGAAAAAGTATTATAGTAACAAGAGAATGATATCCCAAAGGTAGTTACAATCATTTAAAAGGGAAACAAATGATTTGACCATTAGTGGTTATAATCATTGGCAGAATAAAAACATGCCTTAATTGGGAAAAATAAAGATAATGATTTGCCTAAAGGTGGTTATAATAATTAACCTCTAGATAGATCAATATATAATGATTTGCCCATATGTGGTTATAATAATTGGCTCTATAGGTGGGAGGACACAATGATTTTCCCAAAGGTGGTTGGAATCATTAGCATCATAAGTGGTATGAGATACAATGATTTACATAGACATGGTTAAAATCATTGACTGAATGATGATAGTATGATGGAAAAGTGGTATACAAGAGAAAGATGAATTTAGGTAACATGCTAGTATGGAGATGCACATCCTAGCTAACAAGGATTAAAATTCTATCATGATTTAGTTACTCTATATGTAATAATGTATCATGGGTCGATGGCCCAACAATAATTGGCAAATTGATAGTGTCTTTTGATTTTCACTCATCATTATCATAGGCCTTGATTATAATTTTTTCTAGCTGTAGATCAGTTGTTGTGTATTTGAGATGCTTGATGAGCTTTAGAGACATAATATTTAGGCTTAATCCATTATTTATGAGGACATGTTTCACTTTGTGTTGTATGATGACAACTTTGATATATAATGGATTGTTATGAAGAGGGCCAAGGGATGACATATCACTTTAGTCGAAGGCTAAATGATGGCCTAAGAATAGTTTCTAACCAAAGCTTGGAATTTGTCTGGCTTTATGTCATTTAGAAATTGGGATTGGTCAAGGAATTCTATTAATATTTTCTTATGGATAATTGACATACAAAACAAATTAAAATAAAATTTTTTCCAAGCATATTTTGAGGTTATTCCACAATATCAAATGTCTTTTAATTTTCAATGGAAAATGGCTTGTTCTTGGTCAAAATGGTGGGTTGGATGGTTGTAGTGGTAGATGGTTGTGGGCCTATAATGGTAATATTTGACTATTGAGTTGTGATTGCACAATCAAGATTAGAGACATGACCATTGTTGCTAATAAATGATGGTGGAGGGGGAAATAATTATATAAGTATAAATTATTAGTGCAATTATATGTGTTCATGGGGAAATAGAAATTTATCAGTATAAGGTAAAAAAGTATTAATCCCTACTTGCTAGTATGGTTGTATGTGGTCCCAGGTCAAGGAAGGATCACTAACATTTGTTGGTTTATTATGATTAGTTATCAATAGTCCAATTTGGTTAGTATTTAGTCTTGGATTGATGGTAATGGTGGAAATAAAACCTCCCATAATATGGCCCACAACATTTTTATAGTCATGTGCAACTGCATGGTAAGTTTATTGATTATTGGCATCATTCTAGCTATGGTTCCATCCATTTGACTAACATTAGTTCTGTTGCTACTGATATTATTATTATTATTATTATTATTATTATTATTATTATTATTATTATTATTATTATTATTATTATTATTATTATCTTGGCTATTGATACTATTTATACTATTGTTTTGGCCTTTGTTGTTTCTATTGTTTGTTATTATTGCTATGTTGTGGAAAAGGGTTTTTACAAACACCCAATTTCTAATTAGATGTAGAATCTCTATTTTCTAATGTTATCTCTCCATTTTATAACATATTTTGAGTGAGATGTTTTATTTTCACATAAAAACATAAATCATACCCATTAAATCAATGATATTCACATAATTCATTTTGTCTATACCAATATGCATAAGGGATGCCCTCAAGATAGTGCTTTAAAATGGGCTAATTAATTAGATTAGAGGTGGATAGTTTAAAAAAATGAATTCAATAGGCTCTCCAAGGTCATTGAAAACTGAATGAGTAGGCCCATTTTACCTTAGAGGAGGGGTTCACAAAAGTAAAGGTTGTTGTGTTTGTTACATGGGTTAAAATTATTGTGAAGGCTACACTTAATGAATAGGTTGTTGGTGAGAAGTAATTTGAATTTATAGTGCAAGTTGAGAAGATGGTGTTTTCACCATTTAAACATGTTGTGACTTGATTATTTCATTTATAATAAAATTCTTATTGCAGTTAAAATGTTTTTTTTTGTCATGATTTTTAGGTTGGGATGGTTGTAATGCTTGAATTTGGACTTGGTTATGGTTTTGATTTTGGCCATTTACTTATTTTTGGCTCTAATTATAATTTAATGAGGTAATATTGATGATCCCTTTATTAATAAGGGCCTTTTTGATTAGAAAACTTTGTCAATTATTTCCTTAAAAGTGTGTGTATGTTAAAGCTCTAGATGGTAAGATATCTCATTGTGAAAATATTTGGTAAACACAATGGCTGATTGTTTATCTGGTAAGATATGGGTGCATTGACTATAAATTGCACTCCATCATTTTAGATAGCTTGAAAAAATTTCACTGACTTTATGTTTGGATTTAGTAAAATCTACCAATAAAATGTCATGTTCAAGATTGTAGGAGAAATGTTACACAATATTATTTGAAAGGTCATCAAATTTAGATACTAAGTTAATTGTTAATTTTAGAAACCACTCCAAAGCTTATCCTAATATACTTTAAAGAAATAAAATTAGGAGGTATATGTCATTGTATGCCACTAGCTATCAAGTAATAAATAATTGTATTAAATGGGCCTTAGGGTCTCCTTAATCTTGTATTTTTCAAACTTTTTTGGTTCATACCTTAGAGGAAATGGTATCTATAGATAATCCTTGTTGAATGGGTAGGAACACAAATCATCCAAATTAAACTTCTTGGTCTTTTTCCTAGCTTGGATGGTGGCAATTGCATCCTTCATTTGTTGCAGTTTTTGTGCCAAGAAACTAGATGAAATATTGGCTTGAGGTGGAGGCTAGGTGGAAAGAGTGGCTTAATTTGACTAGGGTATAATGAAGGCATGGTTTGTTGGTTTGGTTAGGGAATTGACTAAGAATATTCATACATAGATTAGGATGTGTTTGTTAAAAATACACACATCAAGGTGCAATATTATAGTTGGGATTTGGTATATAGGCCTAGTTTTGGGGGAATTATGGCTGAAATAGAAGGATATGGGTTGGGGTGAATTACTATGCCTATTGAGATTGAATAGGGACTTGACACTAGCTAGTCAAACCTGGCTAAATAAGCGGAACTTATGTGAAATAAGGCCCTATTGTTAAACATGTGGCATGTTTGGAATAAAAACAAAGTGTTGCCTAATTAGTATATGAAGAATAGTATGACCTCTTAGTTGTATTAACCCTTGTTGGGAAATAGACATTTATTGGATATTATATGTTTATCACTAACCAATAGACATAGGTTGTTGATTAGACAACATTTGTGAAGGAATGTTGGTTTGTGATTGAAGAGGTATACTTTTCACTACTTGATGAGGTGAAACATTGGTTTCCCCCTATTAAGGTGGTGGAATGTTCAATATTTGATGCATTAGTATATTGGATTGTGTTTAATATTATGGAATGTTAGTCATCACCTGTTATGGTGAAGTAACATTCATCACATTTTGTTGACTAAAGGCACTAGTCATCATTTGACTACTTAATCCTTGTGGTTGTATGCTTGATGAAGTATCTAGTTAAGGATTAGATGTAGTTTGCTATGATTTTGAGGTAGAAGTTATTTCCCCCATTGTTACAAACCAATCATGGTGTTAACTAGAGGCACTTGTTGTTGACTAGTTTTTTGTGCAGTTACATCACTTTGGTCTAGATTGGATGACACATACATGTTATCCACTATGTCTAGCATATTTATTTATGTAGAAGAAATAGATCCTTATTCAATAGATGGGCATTGAACATGTTTCCAACTGAAGTTCTATGCATGAATGGGTTTATACACAAATTTTCTTGACTTGTCAATTAGATTAAGGATCCTGTTGAAGGAGCTAACTTAATAAGAGGAGCTTTTGAGATGGTCATGCTATTCAAATTCCATGTAAGTTTAAATAGGTATAGTATGTTGTATTCATTTGTATAAAATGGTCCTCCATGAGACCTTTTCCTATGACAAACATATATGGGTCTTGGTAAACATCGATACTAAATCTTGAGGATTTCTTAAAAAGGCCTATTAAATATTTTGATTATAAGGCACATTGTAAGGCACTCTTACTAGACTTGGAAATTTTTTATGGGGGATGTCTAATGGAAACTTGGACCCCATATTTACAGACATGATTAAAAATTCATCCTTGTTTGTAAGTAAGTGGTGATCAAACAAATATGGATCATATATTGATATCATCATAATGTAATATGGTTGTTGTTAATCTTTGTCTATGACCAAAAGTACACTAGCTAGGTACTGCATTATTTTTTCTTGGTCTTGCTCTGAGTATGGAGACATGTTGAATAAATAGTGATCTTATAGATCTTAGATTTTTTCCCCTGATTGAGTGTTATAAGGCAGATAAAGATCCATCTCATAAACTACATCGTCACCATAGGGGTCTTGAACAAAGTCATCTTTCATGACTACATTACCATATCTTAGATTCTACATAGCTCCACTATGAATATAGTGAGACATATGCAAATCAATGATGAATGTTTCATGACAAAGGCTTAGAGTTATACAAACTCTTAAAATCAATGTCCAAAGGACAAATGGTTATAACTTGATATAACTTGGTCTAAAAGTGGAGTTGTATCTCCAAAATGGTATATGCTAAAACTTGGTCTAAAACATTCTAGCATCAAATGTCTAGCATCAAATGTCTTAGAAAAAAGGTCAAGTGGATGAAATAAATTTGGAATGCCAAATTCTAGGTATAAAGTATTTAAAACAAGTCTAATCTAAAGAAAACAAAAGTTGCTAGGTCTTTTGTCAAAATAAGGCACAAAAACTAGGCTCAAAACATGCATGTGCTCGGTCTTTTGGAAAAGGCACAAAATCTATACTTCTAAACACACCAAGGTAAGAGATTTAATCTACAAAATCTAAAACACTTTGGCATAAACTAGGTATTAAAATTTAAACATGAACTTGGTCAATTGGTATAAGGTATGAAACAAAAGGCATATGGAAGAGAGGTTATTTATCCGAAATATAGGCACAAATAATAGTTTTGAATTGAGTAAAGAATTAACCTAAGTTTGCATAACCCAAAAGTACACAAGGAATAAATAGAAATCGATCAATGTTTGGATTTGAACTTGTCAAGGTTAATTAAAAACTTAACTTAGGAAACTAGGCTTCTTTAAATTAAATAACAAGATAGACAAAGATGAATGAAATAATGGTACTAGGTAAAGATCCAGGAGACACATGGTTTTGGTTCCAAAAATTGAATTTGGACACAAGGAAAACAAGTCTATGAAATGATTCAATTAGTGTAATGATGCGATCATTATCTAAATATGTAATAAATGGTTTATTTCAAGACTTAGATGTAAAAATGTTTAAAATGAATTCGGCAGCATAATGACACCCTTTTCAATTAAGTGGCACATACAAACAAGATTTGGCAAAATACTAAGGCAAAATTAAGGTGTCAAATGGGTGGTGTAACACCTCATCAAATAAAGGAGTAATGTTTGAAGAAGAATAATTTTGATGTGGTATGAAAAATAAATAGTTTAGACTCAAAAACCATGTAAGAAAGGATAAAATGACATAAACACCTAAGTGTAATGTCCTAGATCCTAAAATTGACAAGGCTGCATAATACTATCAAATTCCATAAATATACTCAATCTTGGGAGGATTTTAAGCGTTAATCAAAAAAATAAAATTGCATAAAAAGTAGGGTTTTTATGCCCCCTCTTCTCCCAATAGTTTATACTATGACATGGAACTTTGAGCTACTTGCCCTGCATCAATAGTATGTCCATAGCTAGTGGGGTTATTCTAAGCTATCAATTTTTGTGCATTTA
>JARHVA010004187.1:1462500-1470000 GCA_037957365.1 Torreya grandis
GCACGGTTTCTAAGTATTTGCCTATCCTTTCACTAGTCTTAAAAAAAAAAGAGTTTTATGTCGTGTTCCTACTCAAGGAAAGATTCATTAAGGTCTTTAACAATGAAAAAAAGGTATTTTTTGGAGTAATCTTGGCTATCGTTAAGCTAGCTATTTATTTATGGCCCAAAATTGTTTCTGAATCATTTTCATATTGAGAGTTTGAGGGCTAGCCCCATATCCTCATGGCTTGTACGGTTTTTTTAATCTAATTTTTACAGTGCTTTGTTCATTTTGGATACCAATGGGAACTCTTCATATTTGTTTTCTTTGTGTTTGACTTTAGAGACTTGGACCTTCAGTTATGTCCAAGCTGGTCTCTGATCCAATTAAAATCAATATTTTCATCCTCTTGAGACATTGATGGTTTATTTTGAGCACTGCCACTCATACTATTTCCATATGGCTGGTTTTTAGTCCAGTTAGAATTTACTCAGAAAAACACTAGTAAAACATGGTTGTTGTGGCTTTACTAGATCCCTAATGGGATCAGAAGGGTTCTTTAGAGATTTGTGGATCAAGCTCTTTTAAGCCCAAATGGATACTGGTCCATCCAAAACTAGTAGGTGTTTCTTCTAGAGACATGGACCTCTATTTGTGTCCAGGTTGGTTCCAAATCTAACTAAAATTAGATTGTCTTGTGGTATGTTGGGTCCTATGGGGGAACAACAAAAGGATTGTTAGAGACCTGAGACTCATGATTATTCAATCTAGGATGGTGGTCAGACCATTCAAAAGTGATGGAGTCTCCTTATTGTTTATTCAATTAACCTATACCTCCATATATAACTTATAGGTGTTTATTTGAGCAACCTATACCTCCATATATATCTAGGCTAATCCCCAAACAAGTCAAAATCAGATTGTCTAGTCCATGGAGGACCTTGATTGGTTCTCGATCGATTCAAAATTTGATGTTATTGGTTATTTTTGTGACTATGCTTTGTCCCATTGGGGTATCCTTAGGATTTATTTCCTTACACTTATTCAAAAAGGTTTATTAAGAGATCTAGGCCTTGAGCTCTTTTAAATCTAGAATGGATTCCATTCCATTTAAAATCGGTAGACATTTATTGGAGACCTAAACCTCCTTATTCAATCTAGGTTGGTTCTTGATCTATAAAATATCAATTTTTTGGTACCTTGGGGACCCTAGTGATTTCCTGAGCCTAGACCTATTCTAAGTCCAGGGTAATTTTTGGTCTAGCCAAAATTGGCTGGTTACTGTGCTAGTCTAATATAGTGTTAGCTCATCCTCTATTGGTTACCGATCCATACAAAATATGTGGCTAGTTATGTCAGGATGGGTTGTCGTTATACTCATAGTCAACTATTTCTCTCCATGGGGAAACCCCTCATCCTTTGGTGTCTTTTTCCATATCCTGGTTCCCTGATTTAGACTAGGGGGAGACGCAAACCTCTTGATGTGTCTAAGGTTGGTTTCAACACTAGTTATCATGTGCGTGGTCTTCTTTACCCAGAAAAAATATATATATATTTTTATGTACTCTTTATTGAACTTAATCATATTTTAATTTATTTCTAAGAGGACTGTGTCTTGATAATCTTCTTTTGAGTAGGTGGAGAGGCAGTTTGACTGGTGATATCTCTTTTATACATAGATGTGTGTAGGTTAATTAAAACACCTTTATTTTTTGATGTGTGATTGTATATTAATTTTTAATAAGGGATTTAATATCTTGTGATGTGTATATTTTCTTTATTCATAGTATTAATTATTTCGCATAGGTAAAAGTTAATTCATAGTGGTAGACAATTTTGTATTTAATAACTCTTGAATTACTTAGCTATTTTAAATGCTGGAAGGCTTATTGTACTTTTCATGGGCTATAATAAATATTGATATTTATGCCTTATGATAAAAAAAAGACCTTCATGTATAAGATGAATATTATGTATAATTGATGGGTGAATTATAATTTTGGTTTAGATAATTCTATTTACTTTTGAATAAAATAATTTGGTTATTTACTTACCATGTTAGAATATTTGATGGGTGAATTATAATTTTTTAATGGTAATCTTATTTAATTGTAAATGAAATAATTTATTTATTTAATTACCATGTTAGAATATTTGGCTGGTGAATTATAATTTAGGTTGGTATAATTTTATTTACTTTTAAATAAAAGAATTTAGTATTTAATTACTAGAATATTTGGTAGGGGAATTATAATTTGTTGTGGTAATCTTATTTACTTCTAAATAAAATAATTTAGTTGTTTAATTAACATGATGGAATATTTGGTGGGTTAATTATAATTTTATTGTGGTAATTTTGTTTCCTTATAAATAAAATAATTTGGTCATTTAGTTACAATGCTAGAATATTTGGTGGGTGAGTTTTATTTGTTGTTGTGTTAATTTTATTCACTTATGAAGTTAATTGTTTTTATTTTTTTGAAAGAGGAAATTAATTAATTTGAACCTTTCTACAACAAGTTTAAAGTTTATGAATTTGTATTGAAAATATAATTTGGAATTTTTAATTAATTAGATGTATGTAATTATGGACAAGATTGTCCTTGGGATTAGTTGAACTGCAATGACCCTTAATTTTTCTTCAAAAATATTGTTAATATTTATATTTAGGTTAGATTGATTGAGCTTGACAATCTTCCCACTTGCCTACCTTAGCAATAATTTAAGCATTATGAGGATGTTTATGACAGGGCCATCTATATGCTAACCCTATTTTTATTGCCATTGTAATGTAAGGTTTGGTATGATGTCTAATCAATTAATAAAGAAATTAGGGCTTTAGTTATGATTTTGTTGAAAAAATCCTTGTACTTTTTGTATTGTTTATATAATTAAATAAACTTCTATTGTGCAATATAAATGATGGAACTTACCCTAGAATACCATGTAGTCATTATGATCCTGATGTTGGGTAGTAACCAGACTCTTTTTAGCTTGTAAATGTGAATGATATAAAGTAAGAGTAAAATTTATTGTTGTGTTCATCTTAAATTTTTTTAAATTAATGCTTTAATATGAAGTATCAATAGTAAATACTCTAGAGAAAAATAGTATGTGAGAATAAATATCCATGCTTAGTGAATTATTAGGATTGGTGAGACAAAGAATTTTAATGTTTATAGTATTATAAGGGTTAAATATAGTGTAAATTAAATGCAATAAATAGATGTGGTGAAAATCTAGATAATATGGGCACATGTTAAATTTATATAAGGCTTATATATAATTTATTTGACATATAAATCAAGTGTAGTTGGTATTATGAAATGCTAGTACAAGAGTAAAGTTATTTATTGAAAAATTATGTATATGTTAGGCTCTATCAAAGCTTTAATTTTACCATTTTTCTTAAGACTTAAGGGCTATAAGAGAACTTGATTAGCTTAAGAAGTTCAATATGAAACAAAAATTATGTTGTCCCAACTCTTTGAGAAAACTTGTATTATTTATTGACCAAGAGTTTTAAATTTATGATCAATCCCTTTATTCTTTCTTACTAATAATTGTGATCTATTATTTAATTATACTTTTAAAGAATCCCTTGAAATGGAATTAAAATTATAAACTTATCTCAAAGTGCCATACATATTATTATCTCAATAAGATTAGACCTATTAGATTTAATTATAATGGTATGTTTAATTATTTATTCTATGGAAGAATATAACCCTTCTTGAGGTCTATAAGCATGCTTGAACTAGTGGATAGGTTGTGCTAGATGACTAATCCTTAAAAGGAAGTATAATATTAACGATTTACTATTATTAATTGTGTAGGAACTATATTAGTTAAATGCCCACTTTGTTCATTGAAAAACGAATTGGTGGCCTTATAACCAAAGTTCTAAGTTCCATCCCTATGATTAGACTTAACCTTCATGCTTATCTTGGATTAAGAATGATCATGCTTAGAAAATATTATGAATTATACAATTTTTTATCTATTAGATTATATTTTAAAATATGGGAAATAATTATCTTTATGATTCTATCATCTTTAGACCATGATACAATGTGATGGTGATAGGTCTGAACCTTGTCTCTAATAGAAAACTCACATACCTTTGAGTTAGTACTATTCATTATTGATAAGGACCATAGAATTATAAAATAAAATAATTCCCATACTAACTCTTATCTGGTACTTCTATGAGGACTTGCCACCTTTTTATCATGATGAGATAGTTTCATCATTTTATATTAGTACACTACTTGAATAGATATGTTGTCTATCCAAAATTGATAGGAAACAAACCAAAATAAATTGAGGAAATGAGTATTCTTTTAGTTGAATATTGTACAAAGGATTGAATCTTTGAGGTTTTAATATTCCATGTGTTTTAGGAATAGTGGAATCTAGAAATATGTTAACCATGCATTAAACCAACCTAATAAAAATTCTTAAGATCCTTCTCACATCTACTATTATTGTGTGTATCCCTCTTGTTTATTTCTCATGATACCAAGTACTCACCATTGTCTATTTATGGTTAATATTTAGGAAAAATCACATACTACATGAGAGGATATAAAGAAACCAAGACATATGTTATTAACAATAAGAAAATTATAATATTTGTTAAGGGGATTCATTTCCTTGTTATCATATTATTTTGAGATGTATGTGGATATTAATAAAGGAAAGGTGGTTATGTTTTTTTGGGTATATGGTGAGGACATGATATACACTTGGAATCATAACACACTTGCAACACTAGGAGCTCTGGGATGAATTATTATCCTGGTTCATTCACTTCTATGGTGAATAAAATTTTTATGCTTGTGGTACCTTAATGATTGAGATAATTATGATAATACTCTACATGTTAATAAATGATAGTTGATATGCATAATTTGATCCTTGAATGTCATGAGATAAGGAAGAGTGAGTAGACAATTATTTTTCTCCTTGAATCTTAGTGGAATAGATTAGGCATACATAGAAATTAAATTTTACAATGAGTTTATTTGTCATAGAGTTTGGATGAATTATTTTATAACAATAATTTTGAGAATTCATGATTGAGACTATTCATGCTTATTATTCTATGAGAAATGTTGGCATTGAGAGATGCATTTATTATTCAATAAGAAAATTGGGGCCATAGAGGCTACATGCTAGTTATTTTCATGTTATTATGAGATATATACACACTATTGAATGAACATAAACATGGGAAAAGTGATTTTATTAATGATTTTGTACTTCCATACCATTATGATTTGATCATGATTATGAAATACACTAAGATGAATATGCTATGGTTTGGGTTTGGTTATGTGTGGATAATATATTTTTTGGTCCTATAGATTTTGTTTATGATTATTGTGATGAATCATTATGTGTGATCAAACTAATATTGGCTAATGGGGTATCTATTTGGTTGGATTGATGATCTATGTAAGATTAGTATCATAGTTGACACTACCACATGTAGATGTGTTACTAGTTTCCAATCTAAGTACATGTGTATGGGTGATGGAAAAAGGTGAATTACTATGAAAATTGAAATTGGAACTTGGGCCTATGATTAGTTGCTTATTGGTTCCTTTCTTATCATCATTTTATACATGCACATTGTTATGAGCTGAGTAAGGAGATTTTTGGTGCCTAATGGGCTTCTTGCTGGATTCCCTTCTTTTATATACTCGAGAAGAAACATGGGGCTATGATTGGATGCTTGTTGGTTCCCCCTCATAATATTAGTATGTTATATACACACTATTGATGGAATCAAAGGAGGAATTTGGGGCCATTACTAGCTGCTTTTTAGTTCCCTTCATCTTATTACTATTCCATATACACATTATTGGTGGACTTAGAGGAGGAAATTGTGGCCATGATTGGTTTTTTGTTGGTTCCCCTCATTTTATATATGTCTATGATCTACATTCATGAATTTAATATGTAATATGAAGGCATCAATCCTATATCACATGGACATGATGAGGGTCATGAGTGGGTAAGACCTTATTTACTGCATACATTTTGATTATTTATGTTATATAGTCATAAACACGTTAACATATACCCTAGAATGCAAGAGGAAATAGTCAAGGTGGATGGTAAATAAGGGAAGCTAATGTTATGATATTTAATTTAAAATAAATTATGATTATTATATGATTTAGGTGAATGCATAGATGAATATATGCATTATAATTGATATAATCATTAAATGGGTATGTATTTATAGTGTTTAATGCCTATGGTTGTAATTATGTTTACATATAATTCTTATTTTTATGAGGGGATTTGGGAAAATACTCATAATCTTCCATAGTATCATGTTACAAATCACTTCCTTCTAGATTGTACCCTATTATTAATAAGTATACTTTGAGTGAGACATTATGATTTACCTGTTATGTATGTTTGAAGATTAAGTATCATTTATGTAGATAAGAAAAGAATAATATCCATGAAATATAATTTTAACATATTCACCACTAGGATTACATAGACATATCTTCTCTCCCCTTAAGATAACATTATGCTGAATAAAATGTGATATCTTCAATGAAAGAAGCTAACTATCCTGCATAAATGCTCTGGCTGCCATTGACCCAAAAAAATTAATTTAAACTTGTTTGTCTAAATTTTATTGAAATAATTTAGTAAACTCATAAATATATTAAGATTGGTTTGGAAGAAATATTAAATGTTTTCAATAAAATTTTAACAAAGATTAGAATTTAATTTTCTTATTTTTATTTTCTATAGAACAAGACCAATCCTCTTCACATCACAAATACTCAACTCTTGCACAAGCATAACATGAGACAACTCCTATGATGTCTTGAATTTATATTCGATGGCCACCATTAAATATATAAGATTTGAAAGACATCAAATGTCCAACTATGTATGCAAATTATGTCTTCTTGAAGATGGACACAAAGCCATTTTTACTACCATTGACCTGTATATCATAATTTTGATCTATTTGTTTATATTATGGAAATCATTTCATATGTATTTTGAATCTTTATTAATATTCTTGTGAAAGTTTCTAAATCATTCTTAATAAAATTTTAAATGTATGAAATGGATTCGACGAAATTTGAATAGATTGTAAAAATAATTATATTTTTTGGTCAATAATAGTCAAAACATTTTTTCATACTAATTAGCTTATTTATTTAACACATGGAGGATATTGGATTTATGAATTATTATAAGATGTGACTTTCTCTATGAAAATGGGATCCAATGTTATTTCCACCCGTTTATTTAAACTCTAATTTATTATGCCAATATCCATCTCAACAATCTTCATACTTTTATCTACGCTACTACTTTTCACATCTTTTTCACCCAAGGAGTAGATATGAGAACTTTACCATATGCACCAAGGCTAATCCTTGCTAATGGATCAATAATATATATATATATATATATATATATATATATATATATATATATATATATATATATATATATATATATATTAGCATT
>JARHVA010004187.1:1477500-1532500 GCA_037957365.1 Torreya grandis
CCCATACATGTCAAAAGATTTAAAAATATGACTATTTGTAAGGCTTGAATACTATCATCATACTTCAGACACTAGTGTATTAGTCTAGATGGTAGTTTCCATGAGGATAGAATTTTTATCAAGATCTATAACTACAAGAGTAGGAAAAAATTAGGTTTATGAAAATTGTGGGTTTCATGTTGTTTGGGTAATCATAATATCTGAGTTGGACTATATGATAAACATTTATGCATAGTAAGATCCTAAATTTGAGCCTTTTAGTAGTGAGGAGTCTCTGAGTTGAAGGGTTGAGATATGAGTTATTTTTTCCAAGTGTACATGACTATTTTATCATATAAAATCTCATTATAGTATCTACATCCCCCTTTTAATATAGTAATGTATAATGATGAGATTATTAATTTAATGTAAATAAATTTGTACCATGGTGTTTACAACAAAATTTTCTTCGACTTGAGCTCTATTTTAATATGATTTTTATGTATACCTACAGTGAAGATAAAGATACAATATAATTATTTAATATAATCTAAAACTAAATAATTGAAATACTTAAAAAAAGAGAGATCAAGGAATGGATACACCTTTGTGTTTATGTAGCCATATTTCCCATTAGTAGTTTGCTTTTGAAATGATGATTATTTGATGAATCATTGGAGAAACAGTGTCATAATGGAACCTTGGATATGTGAATATTAAAATTGGAGGGAAATCATTACCAAAAACATGTGCAAGGGTGACTTATGAAAATCCCATCAAGATTACTAAATATCAATCACATAACTCAAGTTTATAGTTAATCTATTTAATATACCAAATTTTGTCTATGTAAAATAGTGTAACAATTTTGACATGTAAAAGGGAAGTACTGCTAAGTCCACTAAGGGTGTTGAGTCTCTACTGGACTACTAAAGGGAGCCAACTCTTGGAAGGACATAACATCTCAATCAATGCATCTTGGTAATGTCAGTACACAAATGTCTATATAATATATATGTGTGTATGTTTTATTGTGAAGGTTTGATCCCTTCCATCATAGTCAGGCATATAATGTATTTCAAGATAAAGTATCTATAAAAAAAATATTTTTCTATGTAAACAATGTATAACATATGTCACAAATATGAAAATGTTTGTCTGAAATTTATAAAATTTGTACAAAATGCATAATATTTTGACAAAAGTGTGTATGTGAATCATGTAAATTATATAAAATTTATCTAATTGTGTGTATGTAGAATCATATCTCTATGACATGCTCCAACTGATATGCCCTCTATTTTTAGGTGAGATGAAGGGAACTTGGTAGTCACTTATCTCAAATGGACAAGGTAACCATGCCAAATATGTATTAGTCATGTAGTAATGAAGCATATATTGGTATCATGTTGAACTATATATATCAGTGAATATTTTATTATCCAATCAAAAAAATATGTAATATGCATGATATGGATCATGGGAACGTCTAGAAGTAAAAATCGCTAGCTTAACAAATAATGAAGGAGATGCATAAGAGCACTCAATGTCACACAAAAAGTGTCTAAAGAGACCAAAAATAAGGTGCATGTTCAAATGTCACATATTAAAAGGAAAGGACATGTTCCAATATTTGCATTAAAAACAACACTTAGGTTATTATGACCAAAAAATAAGGAACATGTTCATATGTTACATAATCAAGATAAGGTATCAAACAAGCAGTAAACTCAAGTGAGCCATGTAATAATATGAATAGGGGAAATATAATAAACTATAATAGGTATATCATCTTAGTCACTACATACATATGTATAAAAATAACTTTTAGTATATCATATCTAGTACATTGTGTAAGTTATAAGAATGGGTATATACATGTGTTGGCATTAGTATATATGTTAAATGTGATATAATAAAGTGATCATAGCAAATTATTAGCTATTGAAATCACGATCAATATAAATAGATGCACTGAGTGAAGTGTTTCACATGGATGGAGGAAAGGTTTAATATATGTATGTTAATTTTGTTAGCATAATTATGTATTTATGTTGGGTTATTAACTAAGGTAATAGGTCTATGGTTAGTCACCATAACCACTTGGGTTAAGAGGTTAGTTTGTTTATCAGGATTTTATATTTCATGCTAGTCGATGTTGGGTGCTTTACCCACCCTTTTCACATGATCCTCAGGTGGTTCATTTCCTTGCCTATTTAATAGGCCTTCTTTTATTGTTCAGATATGTAATGTATGTTGTGTAATGTAATGTTGTTCTTTCTCAATATTTGTGTTCTATCTAATATGGTATTCAGAGCCCATGGTTTGTAGAGAATGAGTGGAGGTTTGTGTAAGATAGAGAGGTCAGTGTATTTCTAGGAAGGAGCTTTATACACCCAGTCGAGAGCTAGAGGAGATAGTTTTTTTGTAAGCTCAACCTGAAGACCAAAATCTGCTTGGGAGGATCAAAATAACAAATAAGATTAAAAAAAGGTTAGAGGAAACAATTCTAAGCATTTTAAAGGCTCTATTTATTTTTTATGGTTATTTCATAGAGTGTACAACACTGTAAAGTTTAGGGAGAGGACAAAAAATTAAAATCTTGATTATTTTGAGTGAAAAAAGAGTCTAAATTATGAGTTAATTCTTAACTTAAACAATGGTGTAGACATTTTATGATTTGGATGAAAAACATGTTCATAATTTATGCTTGAAGTTTCATAGGTAGGCTAATTTTCTTATTAGTTGGATATTTATAAAAAAATTAACCCAATTTTTTTTACTTAAATATTATTAATTTTTTTAATTAAAAGAAATTAAAACATTAGCCAATAGGGGTTATTGGGTAGCTAATTTTGATTAATACTCATGAAAATGGTTAGGAATTTAAAATTTTCACCTTTTTTTGGGATTTTTTAAATCTAAATGTGGATGGGGAAATAATTTTTTAAATCAAAGTTGTATGTTTCTCGATTTATTTATTTCAATGAAGTAAGATTTGAGATCTTATAAATGGTATTGAGTTTGTTGCTGAAAATTGGTAAAGTTATTCAGTGTCAATATATAATTAGTGTGTAGAAGGAATTTTTATTAAAGTTATTATAGTTTTTCTAATTTTTAATTATTTTCATGAAAAACTAGGTCAAGAGGAAAACTCCCACCACTAGTTATGATGACTATGATAAACATCATCGGGAGGATATTATATTATTAAAATTATCATTAGCAAATAATCAAATCTCAGAGGTCAAAAATATGACCATTGCATCAACATTGTGGACTAATTATAAATAGTAGGCTTCTTAATCTAGTAGGGTATTTTATTATAAGAATTTGTTTTTTCTACCAATATTCAAGTAGGTGGCTCCATTTCTAAGTTTTATTGCAAATAAAGGACATCAGTGATCAATTGAAGCATATGCAAAACCCTATTGATGAGCAAGATTTGTTGGCTCTAGTTATGCAAAATCTTCTACCTTCATTTAAGTCATTTATGGAGTATTTTCACATGATTTATAAGATATAGGATTTGGAATTATAAAATTTATCTACATTGTTATTTTAGAAGGAGAGATGGTAGGAGCAAACAATGTTGTCTATATCTACATCTATAGAGAGTACACTCTTCATCAAGGGAAAGGGTAAGTGGTTTGGTAAAAATACTACTTCTCCAATAGAAACTTATCAAGTAAGTGGTTCTAATAAGAGATCTAAGTTGAAATGCTTTTAGTATAAGTAACCTCATCACCTTAAGAAATATTGCATAAAAAGACCACAAGATATGGCTAATCTTAGAAAGAAAGCTCATCATATGAATGCAGCTGAAGGTGAAGGTGAGGAATAATTTCCTAATTTTTATTTTGTGGATTCTTATGGTAATTTTATGCTGGATCAAGCTTCACACTTTGATTCAGGGGCATCTCACCATTATACATGCCATAAGGACTAATATGTGTATTTTCTTGAAAATGACAATAGTAATGAATCTGTATCTTTAGGAGATGGTAGAACTCATTTTGTGAAAGGATATGGTAATATTCAGATGATTTTTAATGTTAAAATTTAGTATACATATAAGAATGTTACATATGTTTCTTGATATGAACAAAAAATTGCTTTCAATTAGTGAGATCACTTTAAATTCTGATTTTGTTGTAATGTTTTAAGGGCAAAAATGTTTAGTCACTACAAGAGATAACAAGATTATTATTATTGGGATTGGTGAGAAAGGCTTGTATAAGCTTGAAAACCCATAGAGGGTAAAGGAAAGTGAACTTTCTATAGTTGATATCACAAGTTCACTATGGCATAAAAGCTATGGGCACTTTAATTTCTAGTATTTGACTACATTGATCAAGGACTAAGATGGTTAATAAGATTCCTTATATTCAGTATAGTCATCATGTATGTACTAGATGTTAGTTGGGGAAGCAAGTTAGAAATTCATTTGATGTTGGTAAAGCTTCAAGAGCTAAAGGAGTATTGGATCTGGTACATGTAGATTTACATAGTCCCAATGTAGACACCTACCCCCTTTTGGAACCTGCTATTTTCTATTACTGGTTGATAACTTCTATAGGAAAAAGTGGGCATACTTTTTAGTGAAGAAATATGATTGTTTTTATAACTTCCTTACTTAGAAAGCTATGGTTGAAAAAAAGGTAGGATGGTCATTGAAATATTTTAGAATGGATAATGGGGGTGAGTTCATATCAAAAATTTTCAAGGATTTTTATGCCGTTAAAATTCATACATAGATAGTATACTACCCCTTACACTCCATAGCAAAATGGAGTTTTGGAAAGGCGAAATAGGATAGTGATGGACATGGCTCACTATATGGTCTAAAGCAGAAATGTCCCATATAGATATTAGGTAGAAGTATTGAATACATCAGTATACATCCTCAATAGAAGTCCTACAAAATCACTGGATAAGATGACTCTAGAGGAGGCTTGGTTAGGTCTAACTCCAGAGTAAGGGTTTTTTAAATTTTTGGTTGTGTAGATTTTGTAGTTATTCCTAATCAAAAGAGAAGTAACTTGGATACAAAAAACAAAAAATACATGTTTGTTGGGTAAAATGAGTAGTCAAAGGCCTATATATTAATTTATGTTTTCTAATAACATAGTTGTGGAAAATAGATATGTCAAAGTAAATTAACAGATGCCATAATTCATAATAACTAGTACAATTTTTTATATTGAGTCATCATTTTCTAATGATTTTATTATAATTTGTGGTGTGAAAGTTGAGTAGGATTCTTGTTCATTAGTGGAAAAATATTCCAAGGAGGGAATTGATGTTGGAATGAAGAAGACTGAGACTTAGCACAAAGTGTGGAATGAAGAAGATTGAGATCAGGAAATCAGTTTAGTAATAGAGGTGACCATGGTAATTTTGCTCTCACAACTACTGTTTCACATGTATTTGAGCCTAATTATTTTTTAGATGCAAAAGGGAAGTATTAGTTGGAATTAGACATGCAATTGGAATATGATTCTTTAATGAAAAATAAGACTTGGGAGCTCATGGAGCTACCACCAGGAAAGAAATCCATTGGTTGTAAATGGATTTAAAAGGTGAAATGCAAATTAGATGGTTCCTTGGACAAACAAAAAGATAGACTTGTTATAAAAGGTTATGTACAAGAGTCAAGGTTTGATTATGAGGAGACTTTTTCTCCTACTATAATGATGGTAACTTTTCATTTGATTATTTTTATTGCTACTCAGTTTGGATGGATGGTGCACTAAATGGATGTCAAAAGTGTTTTCTTGAATGGATATCTAGAGGAGGAAGTATACATGGCTTAGCCATAAGGTTTTTAGGTTTTTAGTAAGGAACATCTTGTTTTCAGGTTAATCAAGTCCTTGTATGGGCTTAAGTAGGCTCCTTGAGCCTAGTATATGAAGATAGATACATACCTTAGGGAGTCTAGTTTCAAAAGGTCTAACTCTAAACTAACTCCCTATGTAAAGGTGTCTGGTGATGATATATTCATTCTCATTGCATATGTTGATGATTTAGCTATAATTGGGAGTATTTATAGTCTCATTTAGTAGATGAAGGCTAATATTTGTTGTAATTTTGGCATGATAAACTTAGGACTACTAAAATACTATTTTGGTCTTGAATTTTGGCAAGGTAATTATGTTAGATTCATGTCACAGAATAATTGTTCCAAATCATTAATGGAAAGTTTTAGAATGATGGATTGTAATCCAACTCACACACTAATGGAATTTGGACCTAAAATTTCAACTGACACTTATTCACCTCCGATCAATGAAACAATGTATCAATAGCTAGTGGGTAGTCTCATTTACCTCACTACCACTATGCTGGATATTTGTTTTACAGTGAGTTTTCTATATCACTTCATTTCTAAACCATAGGAAGTACATTGGTTAGCTAAAAAATAGGTATTAAGATATGTCAAACATATTCTTGATTTTGGCATACTATATGAGAATTCTGTAGATTTTGAGCTTTTAGGATAGTTTGACTCTGATTGGGTAGGATCAGTAGATTTAAGATAATATAAAAAAGGATATGTATTCACTCTTGGTTTAGGAGTTTTATCATGGTAGATCAAACTATAAAATACAATGGAATTATCTTTAGTGGAAGAAGAGTATAAAGTTGTGTTCAGTGCAAAATTTGAAACTATGTGGATAAAGAAAATCTTGGAGGATCTTTAGTTTGAATCATCAAAACCTACTCTAATTTTTTATGACAACCAAAGTGTTTTAAAGATGGTGAAGAATCTAGTACTCCATGCTAGGACCAAACACAATGAGGTTAACCATCATTATATTTGATAGTTGGTTACTAATGAAGACATTAGTCTCTTCTACTGCCCTACTATAGAGAAACCAACTAATATAATGACCAAACCACCTTGTGCAGACAAGTTCATATAATTTAGAGATAAACATGGTTTTGTTTATAGATTTATCATTAATGGAGGGTGTTAGCGTAATTATGTATTTACCTTGGGTTATTGAATAATGTAATAGGTCTATGGTTAATTTCCTTAACCACTTGAGTTGAGAGGTTACTTTGTTTATCAGGATTAGTTGTTTAATGCTAGTTGATGTTGGTTATTTTACCCACCCTTTTCACATGATTATCAATTGGTTAATTTCTTTGCCTATTTAATATGCCTTCTTGTATTGTTCTAATATGCAATGTATGTTGTGTGATGTAATCTGGTTCTTTCTTAATCTCTATGTTCTATCTAATAAATTTATAATGGATCTAGTGTATGCACATATCACACTCAACTACTCATGAATCATACGTGTGTATAAAATTAAATATGATATGATATCTATTAAGATAAAGTAAACATCATATGAAAAAAGTTATGTTTGCTTTAATTTAATGTTTATTGTATTTGAATTTATATATTTTTTAATTCACAATATATCGAGTGAGCTTAACATGAGAAAAAAATATATGGGGATTTTTAAATAAGTAACATTTCATGAAAAAAATGTGTCATATGTGTGCATAGTGGAATCATAAAGTGTGTCATGTTATTTTGATAAGCTTTTACATGAAATATTTTATTGATTTTTTTTTTGCTTTGTTTGATAATCTAAAAGTATTCCCTATTTTTTCATGTGAATGACCTTGTTTTCCTGATGAAATTTAGTGATGCAGTTATTTCTATCAACCATTTCTCCCATTGATTGTCACCATGATTGTCTGATAATAAAATTATATGCACCTAGATTATAAATAATCAAATAAATTATGTGAATAACATTCTCAATCAAGTGGAATATATAACATAATTTAACCCTCACTATAATCGATTTAATTGGTGTTATATATTTTTTGATAATTATTTCAAAGAGAAGTAAGAAATGACATAGATTAAAATTTGGTATCTTGATAGTCCATAACCTTGATATCTGTAAATTGCTTACTGTCTATTGTGATTAGTGATGATGAAAGGGTCAAGATATGAGGAATGAATTGTAATCTTTGCCTTTTTAACCACATTTGTAACTTTACCCTTTTCAAGTGTTTCATGATTTTATACCTCATTTATTATAAATCATTCTTTAAGCATGTTTTTTTTCTTACGTCTAGTTTGATTTTCTGATTGTTCTTTTTTTAACATTTATTTTGAAAATACATTTATTTTTTTAGTTTTTTAATTTCATGTTGTGCCTTTTCATATTTTTTTGATCTTGATCTTTTTGTAACATTTCCTTCTCTAAATTTTCCCTTTGAATCTCTATTTTTCAATGATTTTGCCTTTTAAATATTTTATTGCTCTTAGTTTTCTATTTGTGAATGTTTAAACCATTTTATAAAGAGTAATTTTTAGGGGGATAATATATTAATAAAATAAATGGATATTATATTATAAAAATCACACCAATTAAATATTTCATAGTCCCAATATTTTGATAGAATGTTGAATTAAGAAATATTGATAAATATATAAAGTATAATTCCAAAAAAATATTATGAAATTTACAAAATGAAGAAGAAACAATACATAACTTCTTGACTGATGTGAATGCATATCTAATAATATATTTTTGAAGATAACATAAATTGATGGTCTTTTATTATTCATCATATTATATAAAATATATATCTGGTAGCCTAGACATAACTGTAAAAATTTGGACCCTCGACTTGACACTTTTGTCTGAAATGAATAATAGGTCATTTTTAAAATTCAACTCTTTCACCTATTGAGATTAATTATTTAATTTCATATTATCCACTTGGATCTAAAATATAGGTTATGAATATTAGTATTTTGCTTAAAACCCTATATCCTCTAAATAAGGCATGTCACCTTAAAGAACAAGGATTACTGGGCTCAATTGAATTTGAGTCGACCTCATAGAAACCTCTATTAATGAGTACTAGGTACATATCCATATAATCTTAAGATCAAATCGTAACTATGTATTTATTCCTCTTATCTAGGTTTGTGTGTGAAGAATAACACAATGTGTTATATGTGCATGCATCTAGTGATCTAGCTTGTAAATTTATAAATATTCTTCATGCACTAGTTTTTGAATGCATCATAACTATAATAATACTAATCTTATGATTCATTTATACAATGGGAATAATATGACAATTTTTAATACTTAGAGGTGATTTTGATTTGTAAAGACAAATGTTTGAGTGATTTGTACTTGACAATAATTAATGGTACTTTACTTATATTTATACAACATATTTTAAAATTATCTAATAGGAGGATAATTAATAACTATAGGTCAACCCATACATGTCTAAATTTTAAAATATTTTATTATTTATAAGGCTTTGACACTAGTGTTAGATATTGGAAACTAGCATTGATGCTATTGTACTAGTCTAGATAGTAATTTCTATAAGGATATAATATTTCTAAATATATGTATCTCCCAAAGTATGATATAATTAATGTTTTGTAAATACTTTGGCATACAAGTGATATGATTAATCATGATATTAAGGTTGGACTATAAGATAAAATTTAGTCATATTGAGATGGAAAAGTTAACCTTTTAGCAATGAGGAGGTCCTAAACTTAAGGGTTGAGCCATGAGTGATATTCATCAAGTGTAAAAAACTAGTTTATCAATTAGAATCAGTTTTTAGTATCTACAATTGCAAATATCCACCATGTAATTTTAAAAAAAAATAAAAAAATTAAAAACACCTATAATTAAATCTTAAAATGATGTATATAAATTAAAAATCAAGCTTTAGATATATTAATTGGATATAAATATAGTTTTAAAAAATCTAAATCTAAGAGTGGGAAAAATTGCTTAGTACAAGTAAAGAAATGTCTAATAAATATTACAATTATTGGAAAATGATGTATTAACCATCAAGTTAAAAGATTTAAATTATGTAAACCATCAAGTTCCATTTATAGGAAATTTAATGCATGGGAAATAGTATTATGACTATATTTAGTTGACATGAGGTTTTGAAAAGCTCACTTTTTCATGAATTCGCTCAAATCATTTAGAAAATGAAATTTTTATTTTCTTTTTAATTATGTAAGTAGATCTAAATTCTATAAGAAAAACATTATATTTTATGTGGTCTTTGCTATAGTAAGTAAAACATCAGGTATTTTTTTATAATTTTAAAGACCATCAATGGTGTACATTTTTTAAATTAATAATTTTAGCAATTCGTCAAAAAATAAGAAGCATAGTGAAATGTCTCATTAACATGAAATTGTGTGATTCAATAAATTATCTAATAATTATTTTTTATATTTAAAAATTTGTAGAGAATTATTATGTTCTTCTGAAAAATTATTATATTTTTCCAAGTACTAATTTTATTTAAAATTTATTTACAGTTTAACTTTATATGCTTAAATGAATTGGGTTGCTTGTGTTTTTTTATATGAATTGAATTGAAAATAGGTCTTTATTTGCACGTCAAATTATATCGAATGATCAAAAATAGAAATGGTGGGTTTATGATTACATAAAATAATAAGAAGAATGGACCAAATTATTCCTACCATGACTATATAGTTACACTCCAAACATTTCTTTTGAATAGATACATGCCCCGTCCAAGTATGAAACATAATATGGGGTTTTCCCCACTAGATATGCCAAGAATGTAATCATGAAACTGATAGATAGTTTTAATATAAACCCAAAGTAATTATATAATCTTACTCTAAATTAAGCACTAATAGCTCAAATTAGTCTAGAAAGAATTTTATACCTCCACTTACAATGAAGATGTCCTTGTTGTGTGGATTTGTTCACTTTGATTGTAGTTTCTCAATGGCTTTAGCATAATAATTTGGCATCATATCCCTATAATTGATGATTCCATGGTTTGATTATAAGATAATGTAAATGTCTTGTTTTTACAATAGGAATGGTCTCTTTAGGTGGTTCAATATTGATAAAAAAAAAATGAAGAAGAGGGGATCAATTTATAGATTCTAAATTGGGGAAATGGATAATTAGATTTTTTTAGAATTTAATGGCTAAGAAAACATTTTAATTAAATGAGGGTTATGGTTTTATTGAATAATGGATGCTAGAGAGGTATGGGATTCATCTAATGAGGAATGGGCTTCATTTATTTTATTTTTGGATTGGTATTTCATGATTTAAATTGAGATTGATGATTTGATTTTTATTGATTTTCTTTTGATTTTTATGTTATTTGGAAGAATGTGTGAATTTATTTTATTATGAGGGATTAATTGACTATTTAATAAATATTAATCAGATAAGTAATCATTTGGTAACATTAGATGGATCATGTAAGGTCATGAAAGGATTAGTGATTAATTTATTGGTGGTGATGGTGCAATATAGGTAGATTGGCTAGGGATGTGTTTACAATAAGATTAGGAATTCTTATGGATTATTAGGAATAGTTTGGGATGAATATGGTTAATTACGGATGATCGATTACTATTAGGGATGATTAAGGGTGATCGAGGATAAAAAGGGAAGAGTAGGGATAATTACATATAATTAAGGGTAAAAAGGGATAATTAAGGATGACTAGGGATGATTAAGGGTGATTAGGGTTGATTTTTATGAATGATTAAAGATGATTCATGAAGAAATTAAGTTGTAAAAGTAGGTTGTCTACATTTAGGTATAAGTAAAACACTCTAATTAGATAACTAGATTACTTAGATCAATAATAAATATATACTATTGGGTAATAAAATATAGTAGATGAAAAAAGACCTAAATCTTGTTATTTTTATCACTTTTGGACATTAAGTCAACCATCTAAATAAATAAAATTTTGAATATGATTAAATGTTCAGGTTGAATATTAAAACCAAATTTTATTCATTAAAATTCTCCTTCTAATAGCAATAATTTTAGGCATAAACTAAAATTTTGTCTCTATAGATAAAAATAAAATATGTTAATTAATTTTTTCCATATAATGGGTAGATATATGTGCATAATTAAATACACCCAAACTATAAATAAAAATAAAATTTTCTCATTAAAACTTTCCATCAAATAGGTTTTCTATTAGGGCATCACCATAATTATGTTGGCTATATAAAAAAATATCATTGAATATTTCAATCAAATAACAAGATCTATATGCATAAATAGAAAATGCCTTAGTTTTGGAAAAAAATAAAATTTACTTAATAATTTATACATTATATTGGAAAATATTCTAAGGATATTAAAAAAAAAACTTTGTTAAGGTTTAATTCAATTATACCTATTTATTCATGGAATCAAGAAAATAATTACATCTAATAAATGCTCATGATTGAAAATGAAGGAATAATCATAGGTTATTAAAATATTGTAATTATTATGATTGGTAAAAGAAAAAAATATCATGCCTCTTAGGAGGGGCATGATCCCCTATATTTTCCTTATCTCTACTCAACCATGGTGTTTTTATTTACTCTACCCCATAATTCCCTCGTGTTATGACATTTATTCATCTACAATATAAATATTTAACATTATATTCACTAATTCTTATTCACTTTGTTCCTTGGCATAGGAGGCCACATATCCTATGTTATGTAATACATTTTTAATAATAAAAGAAGTGGTATATAACTAAAAACCTATGCTCTATTCTAACACAAGTGTGCCTCCCTCTCTTGACCCAAGGTAAACATGTTTTTTGAAAGAATATTTAAATGATCTAATAAGTACTAATAAAATAATAAAATTCCAAGCCCTAATGTTCTTTTAATTTTTTAAAAAACTTATGTTCGGATTAACCTTGACATCAGAACTTTTCATCTCCTCATTATTGTTATTTTAATTTTAAAATAATTTTGCTTATGACAAAGCCTATAGCCAACAATATTTTTTCATAATGAGGTAATGTTATAAAAATTTTAATTTATAATAATGATAAGGTAAAGGTCCCTTTTCAATGTCAAGCTTACAAGGCATCATTTGGTTAAGACTAGATAAAGACCTTTTAATCAGTAAAAAAATAAAAAATATAGTATTTTATGCCACATTTTCATGGTTATTAACACACAAACATGACATTGGAGACATGTCAAGATAGTCTTACATGGAAATACGAATTTTAAGATGAAACTATGTAATAAATCACATTGTAATAGTTGAGATTTTTCTATGCATATTAGGCCCAAGAGTGTGCTAACACAATGTATACAATTAACAAATATTATTATTAGTATTTACTATCATGGGGATGATCAAGGTCGAATACATGTGAGATGGATTGAATCCAACTAATGAGTTTCTCTAATTGGAACCAATACCATTTGACAAAGGATATGAATATAAATAAGATGACATTACACAATTGCATAAGTAAAAATGGAAAAATGATAATTTAGAAAGTAAATAGGATCCTAGAAATATAAATTATGTCTATGAAATATGTGCCTAAGAATGAAATTAAAATATATATATATATATATTTAAGGTGAAGTTAATAATATAAATGTGGGTATTGTGATAAAATTACACATATCTACAACCATTTATTACTAGGCCTTACATAGATGAAATGTAATGTACTAAGGTCAAGATTACAAACATGTATGAAATTAATGTAAGTATCATTACACTTCTCAAATATCATGGATATGACATCAATAAATTTAATAAGGATGATTTATCTAAGATATCCACTACATCCATTACATTAGATACCAACATTGGTTCTAAATAATGTAATGTTTTTTTGAATATTGATCACACATTACATCAATACAATGTTATAATAGGAATGTCATAATTAATGGAAATAAGAGAAAAACTTGATAAGGATCATAGCCATGTTACATTTTCTTATTATCAACAACTACCATTTTGAGAAAAAAAAACATCTTTGACAGGTAGGATTACGGTTTATTATACATAGGTTCTTGATGTGGACTTTATTTCTCTTCATTTATATTCTTATTGACATACACATGTACATATGCTATTACATTGATAACTATTCTAACTCTTACATTTCATTTAACTTTGACCTTTACTTTTAATTTTTTATCCTAATGAATATATTGGAAACACATGTCCTATGATGATGCATCCTTGTACAACAAATTCATTACATTTAAAATTATATATGGCATTCTAATTTCTCACTCCTACACATAGAATATATATAATGAACCTAAAAAATAAAAATGGAAATAAAATTACCAATAGGCTAAGATTATGAACAATAAATTGTATTGATTCGTATTGAATGACTTGAAATAATTGCAAAACCAAACCATGATTAAATAAGCCTCAACTCATAAATTAGAGTTTACATGCAAAATTTGATAAATACTAAAGTCTAAAAAAATATTTATTTTTAAAAAATCCCAAAATATATTGAAATATGCTAAACACTATAATTATATTATAGGATGAAATTCAACTAAATTCGATGTCTAGTTCTAAAAATATATAATTTCCAAAAATAGAAAAAACCTAAAAAAATAATTAAATCACAATTTCAGACCTTTAGATGATTACACATGGCCTCCAAAAAATATCAATTTTTTTAGGCAAGTAAAACTTCCTAATAAATCAATGAATTTTTTGATACGGTCATTTTGATGCATGGAAGAGCTCAAATGGAGCTATAGGTCAATAGTTAAGGTCTCTGAAAGGCTGGCTTATTTTTTGGGCATCATTCTCCTATGGTTGAAAATAACTCAACTCCTATGAGTTGGTCTGATTATACTACTACCATTCTTCTTTTTCAATATTCTTTATCTCCCATTATATAATTCTCTTGCTTTGTGATCATTGTCTTGATATCCAAAACCTGCACTATTTTATCTTTCTTCTTATTTGGAACTTGTTGCTCCCTATTTACTTATTCATCTTTGTCATCTTCACCATATTCTCCATGGAAATCATATAAATATGAAACATTAAATACTAGATATATATCAAAATTATGTGGTAAACCTACCTCATAGGCATTATCATTTATTTTCTTCAAAATTCTGCATGGTCCAATTTTATTGTATTTCAACTTATTGTATGTGCCTTTTGGAAATCATTCTTTCTTCAAGTAAACCATTAATGACTCTCCTTATTCAAATACCTTAGATCTTCTTTTGACATCCACTATTGCTTTATATTTCTCATTACTTTCCTGCAACTTCCTTCTTACTTCTTCTTATAACTATTGCATATGCTCTATAAATACTTCTACATCAACACTAATTCAACCTATAATTGGTAATTTTAACAAATATAAAATACAAATAGGATTTCTCTCATAAAAAAAATTGAAATGGTGATTTTCCTATCAATCTATTCACTAAATTGTGATATGCAAAATAAGCTTGTAGTAAAACCAAGTCCCATTACTTTGGCTTCTCTCCCACTATGTATCTCACTAAATTTCCTAAGATATTATTCACAACTTCTATTTGTCCATCTATTTGTAGGTGATATGAACTATTGAATTGTAGCTTAGTATCCATTTTCTTCCACAAAGTCGAAAAATGACTTAATTTTTTTTTGTCCCTATCTAAAGTAATAGTTTTTAGAACACCATGAAATCTCACAATACCTATAAAAATAGTTCTACAACCCTAGTGGCATCATTGATTTCCTTACATGCAATGAAATGAACCATTTTAGAAAATATATCTACGTAAAAAAAATTGAATCATTACATCTCTATGTGTTTGGCAATCCAAATAGAATGTCTATACTTAAATCTATCCATGGTCCTCTTGGAACCAGTAATGGCATGTATAGTCTAGTATTTTATGCATGTCCTTTAGCCTCCTGACATATTTTACACCTTGAAACATACCTTGTCACATCTCTCTTCATCTTAGGACAAACCACCAAAGCTATTATCTTCATCTTACCAAAATGTATAGCCAAACCACCACTATGTAATTCTCTTATTATATTATCTCATAGAGACCCAAATGGAATACATAATGTTTTCCATTTGAAGAGATAACCTTCTTGTAGAAGATAATCATCATGAACAATATTTATCCCACCTGTTAATGGATTTATGCACTTCTCAACTACCTTGCTAAAATATGGACTAGTATCATATAATTCATTGATAACTTCAAATCCAAATACTTCACTCACCATAGTAGTTAATAACTCTACCCTCATACTCAATGCATCAGCTACCTGATTTATGTTTCAACACAAAAATATAACACTGTAAGAAATAAATCCACTTTGCATGCCTAGTATTCAACTATTTTTGTGTATTCACATGTTTCAAATCTTCATGATATATAAATAATATAAACTCCTTAGGCACTAGGTAATGCCTCCAATGTCTTAATGCCTCTACAATTACATAACGTTCAACATCATAAGTAGAATACTTTTTTCTTACCTCATTTAATTTCTCACTAATATATGTTATTGGCCTTCCTTGTCAACTGAGCACATCATCAATTCCCACAAATGAAGCATCAAAATCAATCTCAAACACTTTTTTAAAATCTAGTAATACCAAAATTGTTCTTTTTGTAATCTTCTTTAAAAATTCAAATATTTCTATGGCTGCTCTAGTCCATATATATTTCTTTCCTCTCATACAATCTGTTATTGGCACCACAATATTACTAAATTTTTTAATAATTTTTTTAAAAATGTTTCTAAACCACAGAATCTTATTACCTTTGTAATTATTTTTGGAATAGGCCACTAAAAAATTGCCTTTATCTTTTCTTCATCCATTTTTACACCATCTGCTAAAGCTAAAAATCCCAAAAATACCAAACTATTTTTCATAAACCCACATTTCTTCAAATTTGTAAACAACTCCTTTCTTAACAAATCCATTACCATTCTCAAACTCTATGTGTTCTTACTTAATCTTACTGAATATCAAAATATCATAAAAAATAAACAACCATAAACCTACCAATACATTCTTGTAGCACCCTATTCATCATCCTCATAAATGTGCTAGGTACATTAGATAATCTGAATGGCATTACCATCCACTTATATAAGCCATCCCTAGTTTTGAATGTAGTTTTTCACTCATCTCCTTCACAAATTCAAATATGATAATAACCACTCCTTAGATCAATCTTGGTAAAATATTTTTCTCCTACAAGCACATCTATCATATCATCTAAACAAGGTATAAGAAATGTATACTTGATTATAATTTTATTAATTTCTCTACTATCTGCACACATTCTCCATCTTTCATCTTTCTTTAGAGTTAGCAATGTTAGTGTTGCACATGGACTTATACTTTCCATTATCACCTTCTTTCTTAGCAATTTAGTAACCTATTTATTTAATTCTACATGTTCTATTGGACTCATCCTATAAGTTGATTGATTAAGTAGAGATGATCTTAAAATCAAATCAATGTGATACTAAATATCTTTCTTTAGTGGTAAACCATCTGGTAACTCATCAAGCATAATATTTGCATATTATTCCAACACTCTTTATGCGTCTATTGGTATTAGCATCATTATGCTTCTTCATTATTTGTTACTGATACAAAACAATAACATGCTAATAATAACTTGCTACCTTCATATCTTGGATACATTCTTTAGTAGAGAGCATGCTTCTATCATCTCTTCCTCTTTAAGAGGTAAAAAAACTACCTTTATACCACCTTTCCAAAAAGTATATTTTTTCTTTGCTCCATTATGAACTAATTTCATATCAAATTCCCATGGTGTCCACAATAACACATGACATGCATCAATCAGAATAACATCACACTATATTTCAATATTATAACTTTTTCCTATAAAAAACTTGATTAAACACCTTTTATCTATTGTAACTTCATTCCCTTTTTTAAGCCCTAAAATTTGATAAGGATTTGGATGCTTTTCACATTGCATATCTAATCTATCTATCTATCATTTATTTAAAAACCATATTTTTACAACTACCACCATCTATAATTACTTTACATACATTTCTACTTGAAGTACATCTTGTTCAAAAAATATTCAGCCATGCATCACCACCTTCTTTACTCTTCCCTTATTCCTTTATTTGAGTGATCATGGTTCTTCTCGTCATGATATTCTCTCATACATCTACAGATGCAACTTCAATATTTTTATCCTCTATCTTAACCTCAACTAGATTCACTCTTGGGTGATATTCTTGCCTCCTTTATTGATCTTTATAGTGTTGACACTGAAATTCTTTGTGCCCTTTTTCTCTACATCTATAAAAGATATAATATTTGCACTAATTTGGAAACCATCCTCTAGCACTACCATAACCTCATCCTCTCTAAAATATTTTTCCTCTTTATTGGTATTGAAACTCTTACCTAATGTCATATTGATTTTTTGCACCATGTGATGATTCACCTTTATTGGCATTAAAGCCAGCTATGGTGGTAGTAAACCCATCTCATCCCCTATTTGGAGGGGATCAACCTCTTCTTGGACTAGGAGATGTCTTTATAAAATTTTGTATATTTTGTTTTTCTTCTACCTTCAAACCTAATTGATAAGCCTCCTCTATGTTAAGTATTATATGCCTACTTAATTCATCTTGAATAGAAAATTTCAAACCATTTACATACCTTGCAACCATCTTATCTTCTATTTCATCATGCTCTACTTGTATGAAAATATTAAAAAATTCATCTATATACTCTTGTAACTATATGCTCTTCTCTTTAACTTTTATCTATTTCCTTTTCTATAGGTGATCCACCAAATTATTGTATGACCTTCCAATTTTGTGTATGTAAATTTTACCTTCTTGGTTTCTCTCATAGTCTTCCACTTGAAGAATTTCTCCATGCTATTCATCCAATTTATCAACTACTTTGGTTTTAAACTACCTTCATAATATAGAACATTAACCTTGAATATTTTATTTCTTCCTTATAAAGCCTGAACCATCTTCTCTTCCATCGTGGTGGCTACTCTTGATATTCTTCTTCTTGCTAAATTTATTCATCACAATCTGTGTCTTCCTCATCGCCACCTTGTCTTCTTTGCTAATTAGTGATAACCTCTATTAATTATTGAACTTACCTTTGAAACTCTTATATAATTTAGTTTATGTACACAACACCTCCTCATCCTCTCACCATTCTTTACTCCTCTAAAATTCAAACTTGCTCTGATACCAGATGATAAACCCAAACACTAACAGGATAAATAAAATTATCAATAGGCCAAGATTCTAAACAATAACTTGTATTGATTCATATTGAATGAATTTAAATAATTATAAACTCAAAACATGCTTAAATAACCCTCAACTTATAATTTAGAGTTTACATTCAAAATTTAAAAAAAAACTAAAATATAAAAAAATGCCTATTTTAAAAACTCTTGAAATATCCTAAACACTATAATTAGACTATGGGATGAAATCAACTAAAGTTGATGTTCGGTTCTAAAATTATACAATTTTTAAAAATAGAAAAAACTTAAAAAAAACTTAAATCGCAATTTTAGACCCTCAAATGATAATATATGGCCTCCAAAAAATATCAAAAAATTTGTTAGGTAGGTAGAACTCCTTAGAACAATAATGAACTTTTTGATACGATCATTTTGGTGCATGGAAAAGATCAAATGGAGATATGGGTCAAAATTTATGGCCTCTATAAGGTTGGCCTATTTTTTTATACGTCAATATACACTTATTATGCTTTGCATTGAGTTTACACAATTATATATATATATATATATATATATATATATATATATATATATATATATATATATATATATATATATATATATATATATATATATATATATATATATATATATATATGATCATATAAAATCATTCATTATAATTCCCCTTAATCTACGTACCATCTTAAGCCATAATGTTATGATTTACATATAAAGCGTGGCATGTTTTTTTTTTCACTTCCTCAAAACTTCTTCTCTATTAACATTTGGTGCACACTATGCCATGACACATACTATGCATTATTAAGATTTATTACATTATTATTTTGTTTGTAGTTTTACCACTTCATCTTACCTACCTAAACACATGTGAAAAACATTTACATATTATTAAAATTCAAAAATATTCTAAAAAATAAAATAATATTATAATTCTAACATGTTTTACTTATTACTACTTTGACCTATGTTATTTATCACATGTTTTGTAGATTAAATATCCATTTCGATGCCACATGAATTTCTTAGTATGCATAAATGAGATGTAGGACACACATATTATCCAGCATCCTCCATCTATTAATATAGATACAACTCAAAGTTGTAATCTTTACTATTGGTTTATAAATTTATGCATTTCAATTAATTTTAATATTTTTGTTGGGTATTTTATAACATACCCATTATATATGTGGACCCTTGAGAGGAAGAGGTTGGGAAAAGTTATCACACTTCCTCTATTTATAGGTGTCTGAGAGGAATTTTTTCTTTTAAGTTTTATTTAATATAATTAATATTTTAATTATTTATAGTATAATTTTTTTTATGTTTTGATAATAGGTCTAGTAAGATGGACTCATGTGAGGATGATGTGTGGTTGATTCAATGTCCTTTCCTTCCGAATAGGGACTCAAAGTGAAAGAATAATTTTCATATAACTATTATAAAATACAAGTATTTAAATTAAAATTTTATGACATTTTCTTATATTTTGAATCCACATCATGTATGCCTCACGAGTTCCCTACATCAAGTATTATGGAAGGCACATGATACACTCATATTCATCATGCTCCATAGTATTTGTATTGTGTGGTTTCTTGACATATATAATTTATAATGTCCTTCCACTGATATATTGGGTGAATAGTGGTATGGCCATATCTTGATCTGACGATGATCATCCCTCTCATTTGACACAAGATGAGTAAATATATTGAATGTCGAGAACTCTAAAAGTAAGTTTATATGTGAATGAGGACATGGAAATATTAGATGATTTGTAGGATGAGTAAGTATTTAGATTCATATTATAATTTTTTGGAATATAAATACAATACATTTGAGATTCCATTTTATTAATTTTAAATATTTTAAACAAATAAAATGAATGTATTGTAAAAATTTTATTTTTAATATTATATTAATTAACAAAGTAAGTTTCTAATGGATCATAGATAATGACTCACCAAATCCATTGAAAATGAAGTGATCAACACCTATTATAATATAAAATTAATAGGATAAGAAGGCATATGACAATAAGGCTACTATTTACGTATTAATTATTTTTTATTTATTTTATAGAATGCTAATATTATTTAAAATATTTCACTTGTAATTTGTATCTAATATACAAGGTAAATATAAATATAGAGAGGAGACACTTTTACCTCCCAGTGTGATTAATATCAGTTGGTCAAAGTTGTGTTATTATTGGCTCCAGCCTAATATAAAAGAAACTAGATCTTAGTTAACAAATTTAATGACAAGTGAAAATTTATGAAGTTTTTATGCTACATTAATTATTTGTTTTGAACTTATTTCATTTAATGTATGAAACAATAATATCCAGTATGAGGCCCAAGAATCTAGAGTGACTTAAGGGATCATTGGGACTCATTGCATGGGTAGAGTGAGCACATAATAACCACACATAAGCTTCAAAGTTATTAATAACTTAGTTTACATAATATTTTTATGTTATTTTATTAAAAAATAAATCCACCTTTTTATAAAGAAGATATTATATTACTAGAGCAATGTTATGATTGAATGACGACCATGGAAGTGAAAATATAATATAATTTTCAAGGATGGAAAAGTAAATTAAATTAAAAAAAGAAAAGTGGGCTTAGATGAAAGGATATGTGTACATAACTAAACTAATATTTAGTTTGTTAAATAATTTAGAGTTTTAGTTAATTATGTATATTAAAACTAAAGTATGTCTAATTTTCTGGTGTAAATATATTTTGTCTTAGTTTAATGCCCTGATATTGACTAGGATCTTGAATATGTTGATTACATGCATGAGGATTCTAAGGTAGAGGATTCCTCATTATACTCAATCAAGATTTGTGATGGTTATATAGAAATTGAGGAAGATAAATGGTATTTACGATAAATCATATTTAATTTTTATTTAGAAAGAAGATTATGTAAATTGAGATTTTTAAAGCATCATACATTATTATATATACACTATCATAATTCATAAAATTTTTGTTTATTTTTTAGTGATTAAATTAATAATATTATAGTATATGTTTACAGATAATAAATAAATGAAAAAATTAATCAAATATATAATATAATATATAAAAATGATAATATAGTGAATAAATGTATAAAATGATTAAAAATATATCTAGTTGGCTTACTCAATTCAAATTTTTAGCACGATTTTGGCACAAATGTGATGCAAACACAACATTAAAAATGGAAAATAAAAAATGTTCACATAAAAATTGAACTAATTGTTATATTGGTCTTCAACTCAATTTCATGGCATCCAACAATTTTTACAAAAAACTAATTGCAATTGATCTCACAATGGCAATGAAAATTTGACATGTTTTTTTACCCAGTTTCTCTCCTACAATGTTTAATGGTAATATATTTTTACTATTGTGATAGACAAACTCTAATTTTTTGTCCTTGCATATCATTTAAAACTTATGATATCTTTATAAACAATTTTTTTCTTGTGCTCTATTTCTTCATAGTTTTTTCTTAGTATCATTTCTCTTTAATGCTAATCTATTATTTATTGTAAATAATGTATATTAAATGTATAAATTTTTATAATTTTGAGTTTCTCATTTTCTAATCTCTTTCCCTATTAAAAAGGCCATGATATCTTATAATTGACCTCCTCCTCCTAATTCTTAGGATAACACAAATCTGACTAGCTCATATTACCTGATCACATATTTAGCTTAAATAATTGAACGATTCGGTTAACAATTAAGATTAAAAATATTTATCAGATTTTAATTGTGTTTAACTGGTCTAAAACATGACATCCATAACTAGTCATTACCATAATATTAATGATAGAGCAAATTGAATCATACCACAATCGAGTGAGATGAATGGAATCGAATCTAATATAATCTATGAAGCACAACAAGTAGTAGTGGAGGAGAAGAGGTGGTATTACTGTCCACAGTGCTTGCATGATGGTAAGTGCTCCACAATAGAAAACTAAGTATCAATATCTTGTTTATTTTCAATATCTACATTTGTATTTATATTTTCCTTAGGGTTATATCAAGCAGAGACATGGATGCCAAATATAACATTGAGAACAAGAAGCACCGTAATGATTTTGATAAGCATCATTCTTGCCATATTTACTGCTAGAGAGCATTATTTAAAAAGCAAACTTGTTGACTATTACAAATGAATAACTGAAGAAATAAAAGCTCTAAATTAAATCAGGAGAAATACAATTTATGATGTAAAATAGAAGATGGGGATTGAGATAGAAAGCATGATAAATTTATTGGTAAAGGCTATATGCGTACAATGCTTTGAATAGTTCAATAGAATTAGGAGAAAATGAACGTCAGAAAATGGTGTGTCATTGAGGTACTAATTCAAGAAGTTTTATTAATATAAATTTGCAATGGTTGCTTCTGATGACGTGTCCTTCATTGCTTGACTGGCAAATTTATAATGAGGGAATTTGTTGAACTTTCCTAATTTGAGCAATCCACCAATACACATTTTTTAGCACTTATTTGTCTTGAAGGTTTGAGTCAAAGATGTTAAACCATCTTCTTAAATATGTATTAATTATTGGACGCTTCTGCATCAGATGATCAGACTTAAAAAATTTCATGGGTTCTTGTTCATGAAGTTTTTCACCTTGTTCTTGTTGTCTTCATATTATTTTTCCTTGTCTTCTACCCTCAACTTTTCATACAAATAAACCAATTCTTTTGATCCATACCTAAAATTTTTCTTTTTCTTTTTCTTCCAGTCATTCAATGAACTCTATTGTGCAAATTTTTTATTGTGCTCCTTAGTCTTTATCTTTCTATTCCTATCTTTCTTTTTATACCTTTTTCTTCGCATTTCCTTCTCAGTTGCAAGCATCCAATTTTCTACTTCACTTCCATATGAAGATATTTATTTAATCTCTGACTATTCCTATTCAACTATATCAACTACACCGACTAGTTCAATATCAACAGCCTATTTAATCTGCTTATTTTGTATTTTGTTTATATGTTTTGTGTCATACAAAGATTTTTGAAAATATTGTTTTACTTGAAAACATCCTTGATATTCCTTCATATCTATACCAATCAACTCTGCATCAACAATGGTTTCACCTTCTTGGCCTTGACATAAGGACTCTTGCTTTTCTGAAGTGTTCATGAGTTCACCTCTAAACTCTTGTCTTGCTAAACCTATAAAATCAACAATACCTACAAAATCAACAAATATATAAGACAAAAACTCTTCTAATGTGTTTTTCTTCCATCCCATTCTTGCAGATTTTCATCACTGGCTTGTGTATCCTAAACTTCTCTTTGTCCATGATTTCTTTAGTTTCAAGCTATCCAAGAAGCTTATCAAATTTTTATGAATCTTCATCTATGTTTTCTGTTGCAACTATCCTTTTAGGAGGGTTAAACAATTCCTCCAACATCTTCATTTCTTATTTCAATGAGAGTTTATCTATATCTTCACTTTCTTCGTCAAATTTAGGACCATCAAAATTAGATCTTATATATTTTTCTATCTTACCTCTCATCTGCATTTTCTCTTTTATGGAAATTGGTTTCCACTCATCATCATTCTCCAAATGCCTTTCATTACTTGAATCATTAGTCTTTACCTGAGACATAAAATTAACAATTTTATATTCTTCACATTGTTTCAGCACATGATCCAAAAATTACTTCTTTTTGGGTGTGAAATTTGGTCCTTCTCCTTTCTACAAATTAATTCTTATAATTATCTCATCACATAACTCATCAATGTTTTCAATTGAATGATTTAATGCATCATTATTCAAAGAAATTTCTTTACTTTTCACTTCATTGGTATTCTTCTTTTTCCAAATTCTCCTTGAGCTTACCTCTATCCTTCTAGTCTTTTCCTCATTTCTTTTGACAGGTGGAGACCTCTTTTTATCCCAAGCTACTCCCAACTTTATCCCAAAATCTGCTTTTACCTATATTGGTTATCGATTTGAATTCTCAACTTTAATAACATTTTGATTGAACCCTGCATTCTTAATTTCAACAACTAGTTTCTTCATCCATTTTGGAAATACATACCCATGATTTATTACAAGTTGTGGAGATTTAATATTTTCTTCACTTTGATTCACCTTCACATCAACAATCTTATTTTTAGATATAATATTGAAATCAGAATTCAACTTTTTAATTACCTATTCTAGGGCTCGCTGCATTGTCACATTCTCTTTCATATTTTCTTTTCTTGTAATCATCCTTTTTAAGTGTGCATCCTTGTATGCTTCCTTTATTTCTTCTGTTGAGATGTTGTCTACAACATCATGAAACTCTACACTTTCTTCTTTATCAGCATGCTAAAGGATTTCAATTTCCTTCCTAAGAGATGCTACAACTTGCTCTCTTTCATTCTCAATTCCACTATCAAAGTCATTTGACTTCATGGTTGTTTTGCTTGTCCCATTCTTTGCAAATTGTAAGACCTTATCTTTGACCTTCATCTTGAGGTTCTTATTACATGCATACAAAAAATTAAACATAATATTAAATATCCAGACCAGAAAGCAAAATGTCCCTTTGAATGCCTCCTTTGCTGACACTCTCCTCTTGCTTTTCTCAAGTGCTTTTCTCTGCACTTCTTCCTCTTTTATATTCTCCTCTTTTCAGAGAACCTTCTTCATATCTATATTTTGTTGCTTACCTGGCAACTCTTCAAGCCTTTGTGGCTTGTTTTTTTTATGGCAATTATCTCTTGCCTTCTTTGCCTAACAAGTGACTCTATAGGCCACTTAATTCTTCTCTTCAAATGCCAACCACATGTTTGGCTTCCTTCTTTTGACCACTCGCTCATCAAAAGCTCAAGCCCCAACCTTTTTAAATCTAATTTGATGCTGATTATTGTTTTTTTCCATTTCCATTTTACAAGCTTCCTACTTCCACTAATTTTCAAATCTATTGTATTTTTTATTTCTTTTCCACAAGAGAAAATCCTTGCTCTAATACCAAAATAAATGGTGCAGAAGATTTAGCTCATTGTTTCTTTATTTCATGAAACAAGAAAACATTGTCACACTAATTCTTACCTCTACTCAGTAACTTGGCTTTAACTCTGGTTTGCTGTAGTCTAACCCTCGATCTTGACCTTGTCAATTGTCCGCAACCTTATACTACACATATTTTGTTTAACTCAGCCTTCAAATACCTTACCTCTGCCTATATTTATTCTGTGTTCATCTTATACCCACTTTTACAACGCATTTAATATAACGCCTTGATATAATCTCCGTATCTCTTCCTCAAATACTAGTTTTACTCCTTACAGGCAATAACGAAACATTGAGTAAACTTTGTAAGTGAAATCTGTAATCAAGAGCTTATAGACAACAACTCAAGGTAATGCTCAGGTCTTATTCCTTTCAATCACAGAAAACAATCATTTGGTTTATCCATACTGAGCATAAGCTTCTGTTAACCAATATTAGTATTTGTAACAGATCTGTCTTTATAAATTCGCTCATCTCCTCTCGGTCTTGTATTGACCTTACCGTGAGCTCCCGTTTCATATCTCACGGGTTTGTTTGTAAAACAAAGTCGAGGAACCCACTTATAAGAACAGGCTCAGCTTCGATTCGACTCAAATAGAGAAGCGTATATTAGAGTTCTCCTTACCCGGCTCTTCCACGACGGACGCCTTAGATCTGACACTGTAGCCGACGTCTACTTATTGATCGGCATGCTCCTTTCAGTTACCCAATTATATTTATGTCCTGCATAGATGTATATTTTCACACGAATCTTCAGTCTAAGGTTCCGCTTTGCTATATCTGCAGATCGAACATGGTTTCACATCGAAGGATTGAATATGCAACCTTGAGAATGAAGGCCATCCGTCGCCATGACTCTAAGGTTTGACCATATCGAAATCAATCCTCCTTCGAATATTTAGACTGTGTGTTTGAACATGGTTTTACTCTACAGCGGATGCATATATGGATTTTATAAATCACAAGATATAAACAGATAAGGCGAGTTTATATAGTTACCATGCCAGCACTCTTTCCACCTTTGGAGCGTCAATTTTGCCGGTGACGGTGCATGATCACATAGTTACACACGTTCGGTTATCTTGTTTCTCCAATACAATGCAAATGCAGACATACGGTCATCTCACACAGGCTCAAATTATCTGCTCGACACCCCTATCAGTCCTTCCTCAACTTAAGACCGCTTTTATCAACAAAAACGCGATACATAATGGAACTTGGTGACCTACTATAGAGTCTGTATATTGACCAACATTTTGAACCCCTTTCAAATTCCTAAAGAAATTGCAATAATTCTTCACCATGACATTCTCTTACAACTAAATTGACCAGGGTTCAAAAGCCATTTGCCGCCTATTATATTCCATACACACACAACAATCTTGCAATCCAGACTTAATCACAGAAATGGCATACAAAAAGGGTTGTTTCTAATTCAAAGAATACAATAATGCATGGAATACGGGTCTGTGGTATGTACAAATCGTTTCAACAAGGATATGGCAACCTAGTATTTGAAATACACAACAGATTACAAACACAAAGACACTCATTCACCAGTTATCATTACATTACCAAAACAATCCTCCATCAGACTTTATTTGTACATTTGACGTCCTTTCAATCCAAAATGCGGGTTCTGAATCAAATCTATATCTTAACATATACGAATGTCAAATTTGTTTGGTTCAAAGGCACTCTGTTACATCTTCGAATACAGGGCCAATTTCTTATTTACTGATTGACCACCTTTATTCCTCTTATGCAACCTACTACACTCTCTCTTCAATGGACTGTTCAGCCTTTATTTAACATATATGAATGTCAAACTTGTTTGGCTTAAAGCACTCTGTTATATCTTCGAATACAGGGCCCAATTTCTTATTTACTGATTGACCACCTTTATTCCTCTTATGCAACCTACTACACTCTCTCTTCAATGGACTGTTCAGCCTTTATTTTATATTTACAAGATTTCAAACTAAAACCCAAATATACCATTTGGATGACTATCCTTTCACAAAATTTCTCCTTTTTTCACCGGGCATTACCTCTATCTTGTTTTTAAGCTTAGATTTCCAACAAATGAAAGACATTGATATTTACATCACGGTAAAATGGGTTATAATAATTCTACCCCTCTTATTGCCTCCTAATGAGTACAATAATCCTACATGAATATGAAATTGAGTTAATTATTGGATGCTCTTGCATCAGAAGTGCAGGATTTTCAAGGTGACTTTAGATATAATGTCCATTTTGTTTTAGCATCTTCGTGTCTTCCAATAATTTCGGCCACTAATGGGATTCACACTTATTATTGCTTTTTCAATGTACTTAGTGCACATCATATCCATGTCATTGGGCAGTGGGGGTGGCAGCGGTTGATAATTTGGATCCATGATATTTATTATGATTTTTAGAGTTATATTGATCTAGATAATTTCAATGATCTTTTTGTGATCATGTCAGATGATTCTCTATTTATATTATTATATGGTTCCTAGATATTTGAGTTTACTATGTTTATTACAAGTTATCTATAATTTTTTTTTTTTTTTTTTTTAAACTTTCATTTTGGCAATACTTTATGATCACCAATTCCAACGGGTATTATTTTTTGACACAAGGAGATAATTTTTAAAAAAGGACTTTAAATAATCATATAACCCTTCATTTTGTATATACATGTAAAAAATTGTGAAGTTCTAATGCATATTTAGAATAAAATTATGCTTCAAATAATAGGAATCCACACTCTACTCTATTTAAGATTCAAACTTTTGAGATCCTTTTCAAGAGCATGATATATTGACTATTAAAGCAACCAACTCAAATCTATGATTTTGTTGATTGTATCCTACACTATGTTATATAATAATTACATAAATATCTCAAATACATGTATCTAAAATACACCAATAAATATCAATCTTGATGTTTTTGCCTTCAATTTTTTAGATCTATTATAATTAATAATTTCATTATCTTCTCATCTAATTTTGCACTGACAAGTTACAATGCCATCTATCTAGATTCACCAAAGTGTTGGTTTGAAAAAAATACTTTTTTACAAAAAAAGACTCGAAACTCTATCGTATACCTAAATATTATTATTTTTAGAATGACTTCTTTAAAATATAAATAAAGACCTTCTACATGATGATAAAATGGATGTAAATTTCAAACATAACATTAACTTGTGATGGCCAAAAAAATTCAAACTTAACATCAAACATAAATATAATGAACTAAAAAGGTTAAATGATTTAGTAATATAAGAAATATTATAGAAAAATGTAAAACAAAAAATGAAATTGATGCTCAATCTGGTCTTCAATAAGATTTTTGTTGATTTTATTTAGTGAAAAATAACCCACTCGAGTTCGAATGTCAAAAGCATCCATGGCACATATAATAATCTCCACCTTAATAAATGTTATTGTTATAGGTGTGTGGTCTCTCTTTATCTCCATTTTCTTGTTCACATCAACATTTCACCTTATCTTATTTAGTGTGTTAATATTTCTAACTGGGTCTTCATTAACAGTGTGATCAAATTTATTTTGTTTAAAGGCATTATATAACACATAAATTCTTTTGAAAAGCATGACTAAGATTGTTGTTTACAACATAATTATTTTCATCCATGTCTCTACTCGATATCGATCATGTCCTACCTTATGAAATAAGATTTTTATGGATACCATCCTTAACTTCACCTCATTTAGCTTTGTGTGTGTGTTTTAAATAATTCATCATGTATACTTAAATATGGCATAATAGAAGGGATAGTGTGATATTTTTTTAATCATAAAATCATCCTTAACAAATCGTGGTTTGTGTGGTGGTTTTTTAATAGGGTCAATGACATGAGTTTCAAACTTCATTTTCAATAAATGAAAAAGCTTTTATCTTTTCTCCCACCCTCCAAAATATTAAAACCTATTCATTGAAAGACATAAAAAATTTAGTTCATGATAATCTTACTTTAACTTTCTCATCTCCAACTTAAGCTTTAATGTGTGGGCTTATGTATATAGTGAAATAAAATAAAATTTTCATGATTTAATAATAATCTTACTTATTAAAAAATAATAATTATAATTTAAGAGAGAGGGAGAGAGAGAGAGAGAATTTCTTAGTAAATATTTGGAGCACACATTTTATTTAATTAATTTTATTATTGACTTCAATGGCCACATTTCTTGAGAAGAGAGGACATTCTGGAAAAAACAAAATATTTAAATGAATTTTAAAATGTTACCTTGGTCATAGAAAAAATGTGGGCAGAGCACATCTTGAGGGGAGGTTAATTAATTAAAAATATTTTCATTTATGATAGTGGGTATAAACATAAATGTTATTCCTCTTATTATTCATGTCTTGGTTAAAATAATTTAAAAAATAGAAATTTACTTTTTCTTTAGGCCTTGCAAGGAGCATATTTATTAGGTTTTTAGGGGGAGTACCTTTCTCATGATATTTGAAACTTAGCAATAAAAAAATAATATTTTATTTAAAACCTTCAAATGGGTGAAATTATTTTATTTAAAGGCATTATGTAACACATTTATTTTGTTTAAAGGCCTTATGTAACACATAAATGCTTTTTAAAAGTAGGATTGAGCTTGTTGTTTACAAAATTATTATTGTCGTCTATGCCTCTACTCGATATTTGTCATGTCCTACCTTATGAAATAAGATTTTTATGGGATATAATCCCTATCTTCACCTCATTTGGTTCATGTGTGTGTGTGTTTTGAATAATCCATGGCAAAATACAAGGGCTAGTGTGTTATCTTTTTATCACAAAATCATCTTTAACAAATTGTGGTTTGTGTGGTGTTTTTCTAGTAGGGTCAATGACATGAGTTTCAAACTTTATTTTTAGTAAATGAAAAGGGTTTTATCTTTTCTCCCACCCTCAAAAATATTAAGACCTATTCATTGAAAGACATAAAAATATTAGTGCATGATAATCTAACTTTACCTAACTTCTTCGTCTCCTGCTTAAGTTTTAATGTGTGGGCTTATGTATATGGTGAAATAAAATAATGTTATCATGATTTATAATTTTAATTGTTAATTATAATGTGTGTGTGTGTGTGTGTGTGTGTGTGTGTGTGTGAGAGAGAGAGAGAGAGAGAGAGAGAGAGAGAGAGAGAGAGAGAGAGAGAGAGAGAGAGAGAGAGAGAGAGAGAGAGAGAGAGAGATTTTATTTAATTAATTTTATTATTGAGAGAGAGAGAATTTTTATTAGTAAATATTTGGAGCACATATTTTATGTAATTAATTTTATTATTGACTTCAATGGCCACATTTCTTAAGAAGAGAGGAAGTTCTGATAAAAACAAAATCTTTAAATGAATTTTAAAAAGTTACCTTGGTCATAGAAAAAATGTGGGTAGAGCACATCTTGAGGGGAGGTTAATTAATTAAAAATATTTTGACTTATGTGAGATGGGTATAAACATAAATGTTATTAATCTTGTTTTTCATGCCTTTGTTATAATAATTTAAAAAATAGCAATTTACTTTTTCTTTAGGCCTTGCGAGGAGTGTATTGATTAGGTTTTAAGGGAGAGTGCCATTCTCATAATGTTTGAAACTTTGCAATAAAAAATAATATTTTATTTAAAACCTTCAAATGGGTGAAATTATTAGATTATTAGCCCAAGCAAACACTTTATTTTATAATTATTCCTTCCCTTCCTGATATGTGTAAGAGGGATATATACATTTTATTTACAAGCAAGAGCAAGGTGTGGATAAAATAATCTAGACCTCAATCTAGAAAAGGCAGTCATGACATGGAGGATGAGCAGTGAAGGAGGATGGCCTACCTGTGGGTAGAAACAAGGCCAAACAAGGAGAATGACGAGCTACAAGAGTATCTAGGCATATTATCCTTGTCATTTGTAAACTCCTTATGTTCAATTTTTTTTTACTCTAATAACTTTGTGTGTCTCACATTAATGCATAGATAATGTTGGTCATATATATATATATATATATATATATATATATATATATATATATATATATATATATATATATATATATATATATATATATATATATATAATTTTATTTTATTAATTTATTTTATTTTATCATTTTATTGCTTACATAGATACATATATATGTATACACATATATATGCATATACATACACACATAAAGAGGGTGAGTCAAATGTAATTTATATGTATTTTTATAAAATATTGACATGATTTACCCCAAAAAAAATCCTCTTAAGCAAATGAGGTTGGTCATAGTTTGGTGTAAAGTAGTTTATTTATAAGGTCATTCTTGGTACATTGATAATTATGAAAAATCTATTATTTTAATATATTTTATAAGTATGGTGGAGGTTTACGTGAAAACTTTATTAAATAATATCATTAATACTATTGAATATAAATTTTCTAAAATACCTTCACAAATTTATTTATATTGTTTTGCCTAAATAAATGATAGTTACATTGGTAAATAGTGTTTAGTTATAAGCTTCCTTGAAAATTGTGAAGATAAAGATAGGGAGGAGAGTTGTGTCTCCTTTTAAATTTTTATTTTTAATAGAGTGGAAGTATGAATGGTTAGGGTAGTGTAAAATGGGAAGCACACAATGTTAACATATCTATTTCATTTGATGTTTTAGTAAAAAGAAAATAAATCTTTAAATGGTGGAGAGAGAGGGTAACCTAAATAAATTGAATTTAGCTTTGGGTGGGATAGCCTGCAAGAGGAAGATGGCGATGAAGACGACCCAGATCCGAATGAGGTAAAGCATGCATGGATTTGGATTGGTCTAGAAAAATAATTTGGTGAGGCTGATCGAAGCTCAAGATGGGGGAAACCGAAATAGACTTCGGCTCCCCTATTTCTGTATTTGAAGAGATTTGGCAAAGCTGTCATAGACTTTGTCCCAGAGGACCTTTCACACGGATCTCTGATGTCGGAAATGGCATGGAGGGGCCTTTGCAGTCAAAACTTGATTTTTTCTGGAATCAGGGTCTTCCCCTTCTAGCTGGTGCTCTAGTGTTTTTGTGGTACTCTGTACTCGACATGAGACTGTACGGCTGGATTCATTTGGCGAGGGGTCGTGAGGTAGTCTTTGTTGTTTCGACTCCTCACTGGCCGATAGATCTGGATTCGCAAGAACTTTTAGATCCGTGGAATCTCTTACGTACAGTCTCAAAATTAGATGATAGTGTAAATGTGAGGGTGTTTGAATAGATGAAGGTGCCATTAGTGTCCAACTTTTGAAACTTTGAGTAGGATTGTCTCTCGAGCGCATTAGCCTCTCTTAAGGCTTGACATGTTGGCAAGGGGCTGAGAGACCCTACCACCAACTTTACTCTGGTTTTATCCAATGTAAGGTTCGTTGTTGGGTGTGAAGACGATGGAGAGGACGTGACTTGCAGATTGGTCTTATCGGAGGGATATGCTTCTATCAACGTTAGAGGTGAGGTAAATAATACCGGTTCTCAAGATAAGGATCTACTTATCGGTTGGTGCATGGCGGACAGTTGTGAGGCACGATATATGGCCTCTAAGATTGAAACATGGCACTCGGGGGCTGTTTTGAGCCTTCGCTTCAAAAATCTCTTGAAAAGATGTACTAACGTTCTTGAGTGGGAAGAAGTAGATTTAGCACGGTTTTTAAGTATTTGCCAGCCCTTTAACTCATCTAGAGAAAAAAAAAAAAAGTTTTATGTCATGTCCTAAATTTTTGCTTAAACCTAGGCATTATTCAAAACAACTACTATTACTATTATTCCCAATCAGGTTTCCCTACATTTTATTATTGCTTCAATATCACTATATTAAGATTTTCATTAAATTAAAATATTTTATACTAATAAACTTATCATACAAAATATTCATTACGTAAACAATTACAAGTAAAGCACACATCTATGCAAATCTAAATATACCATGCGAGCATCACCATATATATAAGTTATACATTTTATACAATATAAAGCTTTAATCATATATTGGGGAATTATATCTAATTGTGTAATCATTATCACTATCAATGTCAACAGCGCCAACTTATCTTGATTTAGATGCAATTGGGTCTAGATTAGGCATGCATGCTTGATATAACTCATGTACTCTCCCCTCAAATGACCCCATTCAACACAAAATCTCATCGTGATTATGGTTTAATGTGTTATACTGACCAATCATGACTTACAAAATCTTGTTAATACTATGTTGCAGGATGTCTCTCCTATCAAGCTCTAAATGTAGCTCCTCATGGTTAGTGGATATGTTGTGATATGCATTCACTATTCTAGACACAAGTTGAAATAGGGATGTCTAGGCACCCAAAATATCCATAACCCTATTCAAAAATCTCTCTCTAGTTATATCCATGGCACACTACATGTTAGGAACCACAATGTATGATCTATCATAACTTACCACTCCTTATTACCTATAGTTGATTTTAAAAAAAATAGAACTAAATAATTTTACTATATTAATTTTTTATCAATCAAATAAAAATAAAAATATAATACCTACATGTGGAAATAATGGCCACCTCATGTAGGGGTTCTGGTCCTATGAAGACTCGACAACCTTCAACTCCTTTTGCACCTCCCCAAGGTAAATATTAGGATATCATATCTAAACCCCCTTAGATTAATTTAAGTGAATATGATTCACAACCTTGGTAAATCGATAGGTCCACAATTTTTTTTCACTTTCTAAAGTTTTCCACCCAACTGGGGTTTTTATAACATAGGTTTTAATTTTTTACACTATACTTTATATCCTCTTAGAGTTAGATGGATCTGGAAAATGGCTGGACCAAACAGCTCTATCAAATGATTATATCAAATGACTCTGTCGAACCCCCAAAATAATTTATATCATAGGATGTGTGTGTGTGTGTGTGTGTGTGTGTGCATGCGCGTGTGTGGTGACTTAAACTATTTTTTAAGATAATGATATAAAGGGTTAGTGAGCTGACCTGAAAAAAATATATATCCCTAAAATTTTGTCAATCTGGTCCCATCTACCATCCCTAAAAAATCATGAAAACCAAAATCCAAAAATTGAAATATTCGTGAATTAATGAATATTCACTTCTAAAATTTTCCCTACACCTCCCTATGCCATAGATATGACACCAAGTAGGGAAAATATAATTAGTAGTAATAATGGCTAACGATCCACCATACACTACTACATAGAGGAATTTGTAAACCCTTCATCATATCCTATAACCATAGTAACGACAAAGTCCCTCTCATCACTTAGATGTGGGGACAAGTCAACATATGTTAGAGCTAGTCTATCATTAAGCATATGTACACTCTTGAGTACCTAATTCCATGCATAAGGAGATAATGTCACCCTTATTCTATACAAAACAAAAAAAATGCATGCTCATAGAACCAGAAAAGTAGTCAATCATCTACATGGTAAAATAAATCCTCTATATCTTATGCCCATTCTTAGGCCACCTAAAAAATGTCCTATATGAATTCCATGTAATATGATTTGAGGTCAATAGATCTAAAACAATTATATACTCCATAATGGCGTGTAATTTGGCATGAGGGAGTACCCATTACTCTAAAAATGTCTCAGTATGAGCCCATCTTGTTAGGGGTCCACTATCTTCATAAGACCAAATGTGTGTGAATGTACTAGCTTTGATACTTCGACTATGACTCTCTAAATAGAATTTACAGAAATATTTATAAAAATGGGATAACATTGTGCATCGCCACAACTATCTAGTACCCTCCTCTTTAATATGTAAAAAGGTTTGATACATGTGATATTAAATAGCCACATTTCCATCATCTATTACTACGAATGATGCTAATAGTAAATAAATAATTTTTCATATTAATGAAATGTCACGTATAATAATACTAAATATCCATATCTATTAGTAAGATCTATATCTATATCTCTATGAACAATGAAATACAAAATGAACCATTGAATATAACCATGTCTACCATCTCTAGGAACTTATGCTCTCTCACCCCTAACTAGAAATCAAAACATGTGATAAACATACTCCAAAGTAACTATCATCTCCCCTATTAGATGTTTAAAAGTGCAAGTATCTATATTCAATCTCTTGGCTAAATACATGATAATATGGATAAAATATGTAATTTACCCTAGTCGGGACACCAAACCCTATCTATCCTAGTTAATCGTACTCTAATTGATTGCATCTAGGTTGACCTCTACCATTGTGGAAAAATGTCTCCCATGCCAAATCTGTCATATATTTATGTCCTTGTGAAAACAAAAAATAATATTAAGTGTTAATCATTACATTTGAGTATGAAAAATCTAATTTTATAGTCAAAATTTGATAAACATAAATGGATGGTAGTGTAAAACACAACCATGTATTTGGTACACATACATTGGATGGTTCCATCCAAATTTTGACACAACTATCAAGGTCTTGATTCTACCATCTAAAGTTCTAATAGAAGTGTATTGTCTTCCCTAGAAAAATCACAATGTTTGCTTAAAAATTATAAAAAATAAAAATATAAGAATTACTACATAAATCAAAATCAAATATATTAACCAGCCCATCAAAATTACAAAAAATTAAAAAAATAAGAATTAGTACATAAATCAAAATCAAATATACTAACCAACCCATCAAAATCCTATCCAATTAGGGATTTCCAAAATACATCAAATGACAATGGTTGTGGACCTCTCTAGTGCAACATTGTAAAATTATCTCTACAGTTCAAAATTTTAAGAAGTTCAAAATACAAATGAAATGAAATTTCTATTCCAAACTTATAATATTCAAATTTATAAGACCTTCAGAAACCCATAACACAAGCCTAGTTGACCATATTTAAAACATAAAGTCACATTGGGATCCATACAATGAGCTCTTTTAAATTATTCAAATTTCACAATTTTGTTTTGGGAAAAAACTAAAAATTGCCAAATTTTTTGCTTATACCTAAGCAATATTCAAAATAATATATATTAAAAATACAATATTAAATTTCACCTTACCAAAAATACCTATGGAATAAATTTATTTCTATGCACCCATATGTATGACTTTGTCTCTGAGGTAACTTGTGTTACATTCCTATTATTTTAGGTAATGTCTATAATTTTTAGAAAATAGCTCTCTAACATCTTGGACACTACTGTCATAATTTGGACATTATCAGCAACATTATTTTCCCAATTTAAATGGTTTTATCCATTATGAAGTATACCGCTGTTCTCAAATCACCACCTACACCAGCTAGTATTCATTTTCTTAAAAGTTGTATATATATATATATATATATATATATATATATATATATATATATATATATATATATGGTATTTTATTAAAAAATAACCACTTCTATGTTTTATAAAGATTATATTGCAAGATAAATTATATGATTAAAGGGCCACCAAAGAAGTCAAAATATAGTTCAAATCCTAGGGTTTGAGGATTAAAAAAGTCAAGATGTGGTCTTAAGTGAGGGGTTATCTGTAGGTAATTAAACTAATATGTGATGTGTTGTATAACTTACAATTTTAGTTAATTTTGTAAATCATAACCTTGTATAATTATACTACAACTAAATTACATGTCTAATTTTCATTTGTATATATATTTGTTATAGTTTATAAATTGACAAGGACCTTGATTACGTTGATTGCATTCATGAGGATTATTAGCTAGAGAATGCCTCATTATATACGTTTAACATTTGTGATGACTATATATAAAATGAGGAAGAGGATTATTATTTATGATAAATCTTATGTTTTTTAAATTTGGATTCAAGATTATGTAAATTTAGATTTCTAAAACATAATACATTACTTTATGTATATATTATCAAAATTTATAAGAATTTTATTTAAGAATGATTAAATTTATAATATATGTTTATAGATAATAAATAAATAAAAATAAAAACCAAATATACAGTGTAATATCTATTTTTTGTAAATAATAAAATAAATAAATATAAATTATGATTAAAATAATTAACCAATAATAGAGCAAAGTTAGCACCAATTTTTCATTATGATTTTTGTACAAATGTCATGCAAATACAACATAAAACTAATTTAAATGGTTAAAAAAAAATTTAGTACTTTCTACTCAATTTCATGGCAACCAATAATTTAAAAAAAAAAAAAAACTAATTGCAATGGTTCTCATAATGCCATTGAAAAATTGTTATGGTTTTTGGTTAACTCATTCTCTTGAGTACATTAAACCTATTAATATATATCATTTTAATTGTAATGATAAAAATATTATTGATATAATCTTTAAATATTATAATTTTTTGATATATAAATATTTTTTATACATTTATATTTTTAATCTCAAATAAATTAGTTAAACCTCTAAGTGAAGCATTTGAGTCTGGTCGAATTACCACAATACTCTAGATGCCCCATTCTAGCATCATAATTTTAATCATGGATTTAAACCTATGACTACAAAGTCAAATGACTTTAATGTCCCACTTTAAAATTAGTTGGGATAATTCTTGGGGTTGTATTGATCCATTATATATGTATATTTATATGTAGTTAGTTTGTTTCTAAAAATCAATGGTAAGGGTTCTTGATGATATGTTCAAACTCATGACAATTGTGTTCTAACATAATCACGTTACAACTTATGTTACATTCTTATTATTTTAGGTAATGCATATAATTTTTAAAATGAAGTAATGGAGTGGTATAACTTGAGTAAATGGATTTATAAAAATTGTAATATTGTTCAACCTCTTTTGCTATGAGTAAGGGTCAGGGGGATAACAGTCTAATCAAATGAATGGTTAGGTTATTTTGAAAGCATGTTAATTGATTAATTCAGATTCATAATATTATAATTCAATGTTGAGTTATAAAATAAGATTAAATATAAAATTTTTAATGCCATAATAATATTATGAAAGTTGTAATATGCAAAAGAAATGCTAATTGATTTATTCAGATTCATAATATTATGATTCAATGTTGAGTTATAAAATAAGATTAAATATAAAAATTGTAATGCCATAATAATATTATGAAAATTTGTAATATGAAAAAGAAATATTAATTATCTTATTAACTAACTTCCAAATAGATATGAGAAATGCATTTGAAATATAAAATAATTTGATATTCCAATCCAATTTGTAAGATTTTAGAAAATAGCTATTTAACAACTTGGACATTACCATCAGAATTCAGACACTATCATCGACATTTTTTTCCCCAATTTAAATGCTTTTATCCATAATGAAGTACATCTCCTCTTCATAAATTACCACCTACACCAATGAATGTTCCATCTCCTTAAAGTTTTCAAAAAAATATTTTACCTAAATTAGTTAATTTATTTTATAAAAAAAATCATCCTCTTTATATTAAAAATATTATATTACAAGAGAAAATATATGACTAAAGGGCCACCAAGGAACTGAGAATATAGTTCAAATCTCAAGAACTGAACATTAAAAAATTTGGGATGTGGTCTTAGGTGAGCGGCTATGTGTAGGTAAGGAAACTCATACTTGATGTGTCGTATAACTTATAGTTTTAGTTAATTTTGTAAATTGTAATCATGTTAAATTATATTGAAACTAAAGTATGTGTAATTTTTTGGTGTATAGATATTTTGTCATAGTTTATAGTCCTGAGATTAACGAGGACCCAGATTATGTTAATTGCATTTATGAGAATTTTCAGCTAGAGGATGCCTTATTATATATGTTTGATATTTTTGATGGCTATATAAAAAATAAAAAAAAAGATTAATATTTTTAATAAGTCATACTTAATTTTTAATTTTGAAGAAAAATTATATAAATTTAGATTATATATATCAAGATTTATAAAAATTTTATTTATTTTTGATTGGTTAAATTTATAATATCATAATATATATCTATAGATAATAAATAAACAAAAATACTAACAAAATATAAAATGTAATATATTTTTTTATAAATAATAAAATATAATGTAAAAAAATTAACCAATTGCAGGGCTTACCCGCCGCCAATTTCTCATCACAATTTTGGCACAAATGTCGTGCGAACACAACATAAAAACAATTTATTTCTTATTGTCATTTCTATTTAAACATTAACTATTCAATACACTGTAAATAATTTATGTATTTTATAATTTCTTATAATTTGGAATTTCTTACCCTGTAACCTCTTTTCGTATTAAATAGGCAATATCTTATAATTAACTCACGTCTCGTACTTCTTACAATAACACAAATTCAACCGATCATATACTTAACTTAAAAAATTATATAATTCTGTTAATAATTTAATTAGATTAATATTTTTTTTCTTTGGTTAGACATTAATTGTATATATTTAACTGGTCTGAAGATGACCTCCATAATTAGTCATTACCATAATATTAATGATAGAACAAAATGAATGTCCCCACAATCGAAAGAGATTAATGAAGCACAACACGGAATAGTGGAAGAGAAGTGGATGTATTACTTTCCTTTGACTGCGGTTCATATGCAATCTTATTATCCTTATTGTTTTCTGAAGTGGAGAATCAGAATTAGGTTGCTGGATTAATATCCTTATTACTTTTCATTGCAGGCTTCTTTTATTTTGTGCAGCAATTAGGATCTGAAATATGCCGTCCACAGTGCTTGCATGATGGTAACCTCTCTACAATCGAAAACTGAGTATCAGTATCTTGTCTGTTGTTAATATTTGCATTTGTAGTTACATTTTCCTTAGGGTTATATCGGGCAGAGACATGCACGGCAAATATAACGTTGAAAACAAGAAGCACTGTCATTATTTTGAAAAGCATTGTTCTTGCCATATTTGCTACAAGAAAGCGTTCTTTAAGAAAGAAACTTGCTGACTGTTACAAACGGATAAGTCAAGAAACAAAAGCTCTCTGAATTAGATTATCTTGTAAAAGAGAAGATGGAGATGAAGATAGAGAGCAGGACAGATTTATAGGTTAAGGCTACAGGCGGACAACACTTTGAATAGTTCAATAGAATTAGGAGCAAATCAAAGTCACAAAATGGCGTGTCGAAGAGGCAGTCAGTCAGGAACTATTATTAATATAAATGTGCAATGGTCGCTTCAGAAAATGGCGTGTCGTTCAATGCTTGACTGCCGATTTTACAATGAGTGAATTTGATTTTTGATCCTCTCTTGAATGTTGACTCGACCATAAATACACATTTTGGAAAGGAGAGGCGGTGTTTTTTGACGGAATTTTTATGGTATTGGAAAAACATAACGGAGAATTACATAATTTTGGCTGTGCTTAGTGGTGATGTTTTGGACATAATTTTGATTCATGGCATTCATTATGGTTTTGACAGTAACATTAATTTATATAATTTCAGTTACTTTTTTTATGGTTATGTCGGATGATTCATGTTTATGTTATTACATAGTTACTATACATCTGAGAAGGTAACTTTGTTTATTATAAATTATATGTAACCTTGTTTTTTTGTTTTGTTGAAGGTGATACATTATACTCAGTAGTTTTAAAAGGTCTAAAATTTTAGACACATCACTTAAATTATAATACTAAAATTATTATAGGTGTAACATTTAAATACTATCATCTTTCCTTATATATATCCTTAAATAATTATCTTAGATAAATCTGTTATTGACAATGGACTTCATCCTCAACGTAAAGTATTTGATTCTGGCTGGGATACCATAATAATCCTTAGATTTACGTATATGTCCCACTCTACCATCATGGTTTAAATAGTGGATTTGAATATATGGCTATAATTGTTAGAACTCCTTGGGGTTGTATTGATCCATTATTATAATATATATATATAAATAGTGATACAGATAAATGCTTTATTTATAATATATATATATATATATATATATATATATAAAGCATTTATCTGTATCACTAAAAGGTAAGGGTTCTTGTTGATGTGTTAAACATGTGAACATTGCATTATAACATTAAAACATTACCACTTCTATTTCATTCCTATTGACTTAGGTAGTGCATATAATTTATAGAAACAATTAATGGAGTGTTGTCACTTGAATAAATATATTTTAAAAAATTCAATGTTATTTAACCTTTTTTTGAAGAGTAAGAGTTATGGGGAGAATAGCCCAATTAAATCAATGGGTATGTCATTATAACGTGAGGCCAATATAATAAACTATATTCAAAATATTATTATACAATTTTCAATAATGAAGTAATGTTAAATATATAAATTACAATTCTAAAATAATATTAAAGTTGCAACACAAATAATAAATAATAATTATGTTATTGACCGATGTGTAATCAAATATGAGAAGTAAAAATTCATTATAAGATAATCTAATGTTCCACCATGGTTCAATAGATTCTTTAAAATGACTCTCTAGTGGTCTATCACTACTATAAGAATTTGGACACCAACATTGATGCTTATTTCTTAGTTTAGATATTCCTATTTTTAACTAATGACATGTCCTTATCATAGTAGACCACATGAAAAAGTTAGGGTTCACTTTCTCCTTACATATTCTTTGTTAATATCAATTAAATAAGTTTTGGATAACCATACACAGCTCAAAACCTTAGATCTTCTTATTAGGGCATGTTAACTTAAGAAATAGGGGTTAATGGGCTCGAATCAAGTATAACTGATCATAAATACCCCTTTGTCAATGATTTTTATGTCCTAGTTTAGATGTTCTTATCTATAATTAATTTCATGTCCTTTTCATAAAGGACAATATGAAAAAGATAGGATTCACTTTCAATTTGTAGATTCTTTGTTCATATCATGCAAAAAGGTTTAGAATATTTTTATGTAGATCAAAACCTTAGATCCCATAATTAGGGCATGTCACCTTAAAAATATGGGTTATGGGGCTCATGTAAAATTTAACTAACCATAAATACCCCTTTATTAATGAAAACTATGTATTATTTGAATGGTTGAGACCTAGAATAAGACTACTCCCATGACTAATTAGGAAAAACTTATAATAGGGAAGATTTGTAAGCTTGAGACATGATTTTACTTGGTATTATATAAATGTGTACTTGATATTTAGTTGTCAATAATGAATGGTCTTTTACTTGTATTTATACAACACATTTTGAAATTATCTCATGGGAGGGTTAATTAAGTCATAGAGGTGGACCCATATGTGTAAAATATTTGAAAATATGACTATTTGTAAGGCCCTAATACTATCATCACACTTGGGACATTAGTGTCCTAGTCTAGATGGTAGTTTCCATCAGGATAGAATTTTTATCAAGATATATAACTACAAGAGTAGGATATAAATTAGGTTTATGAAAATTGTGGGTTTCATGTTATTTGGGTAATCATAATATTAGGGTTGGACTATATGATAAACATTTAGGTACAATGAGATCCTGAATTTGAGCCTTTTGGTAATGGGGAGGTCCTGAATTGAAGGGTTGAGCCATGAGTTATTTTTTTCAAGTGTACATGACTATTTTATCATATAACATCACATTATAGTATCCATATCCCCCAACTAATACAGTAATGTATAATGATGAAATTAGTAGTTTAATGTAAATAAATGTGTATCATGGTGCTTACATAAAAAACATCTTCGACTTGAGATCTATTTGAATTTGATTTTTGTGTATTACCTACAACAAGGAGCAAGATACAATATAATTATTGAATATAATCTAAAATTGAATAATTAAAATACTTTAAGAAAAAGAGATTACAAAATGAATACACCTTTGTGTTTATGTAGCAATATTTACCAGTTAGTAGTTTAATTTTGAAATGATGCATATTTGATGAAGAATTAGAGAAAGAGTGTCATAATGGAACCTTGGATATGTGAAGATTAAAACTGGAGGGTGATCATTACGTAAAACTTGTGTAAGGATTACTTATGAAAATCCTATCAAGATCATTAAATATCAATCACATAACTCATGTTTATAGTTAATCTATCTAATATAGATAATTTTGTCCATGTAAAATAGTGTAACCCAATTGACATGTAAAAGGGAAGTAGTGCTAAGGCCATTAAGGATTTTGAGTCTCAAATGCACTACTAAAGGGATCCAACTTTTCGAAGAAGATAAAATCTCAATCAGCACGTCTTGGAAATGTCAGCGTATAAATGTGTATATAATATATATGTATGTGTTACTATGAAGGTTTGATTCCTTCTATCATAGTCAGGCATATGATTTGTTTCAAGCTAAAGTATCTATAAAAAAATAATCTTTTCTATGTAGACTATGTATAACATATGTCAAAAATATAAAAATGTTTGTCTCAAATTTATAACATTTATTCCAAATGTTTAATGTTTTGACAAAAGTGTATATGTTAATTGTGTAAATTATATCAAATTTATATAATTGTTTTTACATGGAATCATATCTCTATGACATGATCCCACTTATATGCCCTTTATTTTTAGGTGAGATAAAGGGAACTTAGTAGTCACTTATCTCAAACGGACAATGTAACCATGCCAAATATGTATTAGTCATGTAGTAATGAAGCATATATTGGTATCATGTTTAAGTATATATATAAATAAATCTTGTATTATCCAATCAAAAATATGTAATATGCATGATATGGATCATGGGAATGTATAGAAGTAAAAATCACGAGCTTAACAAATAATGAAGCACACACACACGAGCACTCAATTTCACACAAAAAGTGTCTAAAGAGACCAAAAATAATGTACATGTTAAAATGTTTCACATTAAAATTAAATTACATCTTCTAATATTTTCATACAAATAAACAACACTCAGGTTACTATGGAAAAAAAATAAGGAAGAAGTTCATATGTTGCATAATCAAGATAGGTATCAAATAAGAAGTATACTCAAGTGAGACTTGTAATAATATAAATAGGTGAAATATAATAAACTGTAATAGGCATATCATCTTAGTCATTACATACATGTGTTATGAAATATATTGTATCATAGCATATACAGTACACTGTCTAAGTTATATGAATGGGTATATACATGTGTAGGCATTAATATATATGTTATACGTGATATAGTAAAGTCATCATATCAAAGTAGCACCTATTGAAATCATGTTTAAAAAATTAGATGTACTAAGTGAAGTGTTTCACATGGATGGAGGAAAGGTCTAATATGTGTATGTTAATTTATAATGGATCTAGTGTATGCACATATCACACTCAATTACTCATGAATCATATGTGTGTATAAAATGAAAAATGATATGCTATCTATTAAGATAAAGTAAACAACATATGAAAAAGTTATTAAACATGTAAATTCTAAATAATTTGTTATTTTTTCTTTAATTTAATGTTTATTGTATTTAATTTTAGAATTAATTAAATTCGCAAGCTACCTAGTGAGCTCAACATGAGAAAAAAAATCTAAGAGGATTGTTAAATGAGTAATATTTCATGAAAAAAAATGTGTCGTATGTGTGCATAGTAGAATCATGAAATGTGTCATGCTATTTTTATAAGATTTGACATGAAATATTTTATTGACAAAATATTTTACTTTGTGTGATATTCTAAAAGTATTCCCTACTTTTTTGTGTGAATGACCTTGTTTTCATGATAGAATTTAATGATATAGTTGTTTCTATCAACAATCACTCCCATTGATTGTCACCATCATTGTTCGATAAAAATATTATATGAACTTGGATTATAAATAAACTAATAAACTATGTGAAAAACATTTTCAATCAAATGTAAAATATAATTGAATTTAACCCTCACTGTATTCGATTTCATTAGTGTTTTATAGTTTTTGATAATTATTTCAAAGAGAACTGAGAAATGGCATAGAAAAATTTTGGTGTCTTGGTTATCCATAACCTTGATATCTATAAATTTCTTGCTATCTATATGAGTAGTGATGATGAAAGGGTTAATATATGAGGAATGAACTGTAATTTTTCCCTTTGTAACCACATTTGTAAGTTTACCCTTTTTGAGTGTCTCATGATTTTTGACCTCATTTGTTATAAATCATTCTTTAAGCATGTTTGTTTTCTTACCTTGTGTTTGATTTGGCGATTGTTCTTTTTAACATTTATTTTGAAAATAAATTTCTTTTTTAATTTTTTGATTTCATGTTGTGCCTTTTCATTTTTTTTTCATCTTGATATTTTTGTAACATTTCCTTCTCTAACTTTTCCTTTTCAATCTGTATTTTGTAATGATTTTTCCTTTTAAATATTTTATTTCTCTTTTTTTTTTGAATGTTTAAACCTTTTTAGAAAAAGTATGTATTGGGGGATAATTTATTAATAAAACAAATCTATATTCTATTAGAAAAATTACACCAATTAAATATTTCATATTCCAAATATTTTGATAGAATGTTGAATTATGAAACAATGTTAAATATATAAAGTATAATTCCAAAACAATATTATGAAATTTACAACATGAAGAAGAAACAATACATAGATTATTTACTAAGATGAATACATATCTAATAGTAGTTATTTTAGGATAGCATAAATTGATGGTCTATTATTATTCATCATATTCTATAAAATAGATATATGGTTGCCTAAACATAACCGTAAAAATTTGAACCCTCGAGTCAACACTTTTCTCCAAAATGAATAATAAGTCCTTTTTAAGATTGAACTCTTTCACCTATTAGGATTCATTTTTGCATTTCATATTATCTACTTGGATCTCACGTATAGGTTATGAATATTAATACTTTGAATAAAACCCTATATCCTCCAATTAAAGCATGTCACTTTATAGAATAAGGATTAATGGGCTTAATTAAATTTGATATAACCTCATAGACACCTCTATTAATGATAACTAGCTACATATCCATATACTCTTAAGAGCAAATCATATCTATGTAGTTCTTCCTCTTATGCAGGTTTGTGTGTGAAAAATATCACAATGTTCTATGTGTGCATGCATCTAATGATCTAGCTTAAAAATTTAAAAACATTATTCATGGAATAGTCTATGAACGCATCAGGTCTATAATAATACTATTCCTATGATTTATTTATACATAGAGAATAATATGATAATTTTTCATACATAGAGGTAATTTTGATTTTTAAAGATACATGTTTTAGTGATTTGTACTTCATAATAATTAATGGTACTTTACTTATATTTATACAACACCTTTTAAAATTATCTAATAGGAGGATAATTAATAAAAATAGGTCAACCCATACATGTTTAATTTTTTAAATATTTGATTATTTTAAAGGATTTGACACTAGTGTAAGATATTGGAAACTAGCATTGACACTATTGTCCTATTAGAAGTGAAACTTTTGGCAATGGGGAGGTCCTAAAATTAATGGTTAAGCTATTAGTGATATTTGTCAAATGTAAAAAACTAATTTAACAATTAGAATCAATTTTTAGTATCTAAAAATCCAAACATCCACAATGTAAATAAAAAATAAAATCACCTATAGTTAACTCTAAAAAAGATGTAACTAAATTAAAAATCAAGATTTAGTTATATTACATAGATATAAATATAGGTGGAAAACATATAAATCTAAGAGTGGGAAAAAATGCTCAGTAGGAGTAAAGAAATGTGTAATAAATATTGCAATAATTGGAAAATGATGTATTAACCATCAAATTAAAATATTTGTATTGTCTAAACCATCAAGTTCCATTTATAGGAAATTTAATTCATGGTAAATAGTATTATGACTATATTCAGTTGACACGAGGCTTTAAAAAGCTCACTTTTTCATGAAATCACTTAAGTCATTTAGAAAATGAAAATTTTATTTTGTCTTTAATTATTTAAGTAGATATAAAGTCTATAAGAAAAATGTAATATTTAACATGGTATTTTTATATATTAAGGAAAACACAAGGTATTTTAATAATTTTAAAGACCCTCAATGGTGTACATTTTTTAAAATTAATAATTTTAGCAATTCATCAAGAAATAAGAAGCATAGTGAAATGTCTCATTAATATGAAATTGTGTACTTCAATAAATTAATAAATAATTATTTTTAATATTTAAAAAATTTTAGAGGCTCATTATGTTCTTATAAAAACTTATTACATTTTTTCAAGTGCTAATTTTATTTAAAATTTATTTATGGATTACCTTTATATGCTTAAATGAATTGGGTTGCTTGTGTATTTATATATGTCATTATTTGCATGTAAAATTATATTGAATGATAAAAAAGAGAAAGAGGTGGGTTTGTGATCACAAAAAATAACAAGAATGACCAAATTTTTTCTTACCATGACCATAGAGCTACACTCCAAATATTTTTTTTGAATATGTACATGCCCCACACAAGTATGAAACTTAGTATGGGGATTTCCCCACTAGGTGTGCAAAGAATTTAATAGTGAAACCCATAGATATTTTTAATATAAATGCAAATTAAGTACAAAATCTTACTCTAAATTAAACATAAATATCTCTAATTAATCTAGAAAGAATTTTATACCTTTACTTATCATGAAGGCATCCTTGTTGTGTGGATTTGTTCACTTTGATTTTATTTGCTGAATGGATTTAACATAAAAATTTGGCATCATGACCCTATAATTTAAGATTAAATGATTGGATTATAAGAAGAGGAGGTTATATTTAGGTGGTTAAATCTTGATAAAAATGAAGAAGAGGGGATAAATTTATAGATTATGAATCTAGGAAATGGACAATTGGATATTATTAGAATTTAATGGCTAAGAAAACATTTTAATTGAATGAGGGTGATTATTTTATTGAATAAAGGATGTTGGAGAGGTATGGGTTTCATCCAATGAGGAATGCGATTCATTGATTTTATTTTTGGATTGGTATTTCATGATTTCATTTGAGATTGATGATTTATTATTATTATTATTATTATTATTATTATTATTATTATTATTATTATTATTATTATTATTATTATTATTATTATTATTATTATTATTATTATTATTATTATTATTATTATTATTATTATTATTATTTTATTTTATGTTATTTGGAAGAATGCATAAATTTATTTTATTATTAGGGACTAATTAATTATGTAATAAATAGTAATTAGATAATTAATGATTTGGTAATGTTAGATTGATTGTGTAATGTCATGAAAGGATTAGAATAGTGTGATTAATTTATTAGTGGTGATGATGTGATGTAGGCGGATTGTCTAAAGATGTGTTTTCACTAAGATTAGGGATTTTATGGATTATTAGGGATAGTTAGGGATGGATAGGGATAATTACAAATGATTGATTATTGTTAGGCATGATTAAGGTTGATCAAAGATAGCAAGGGAAGAATAGGGATAATTACGTATAATTAAGGATAATTAAGGATGAAAAAGGATGATTAAGGTTGATTAGGGTGAATTTTTTGGAATGATTAAGGATGATGGTGGATTATATGTTTGTCAATTGGTTATGAAATTAAGTTGCAAAATTAGTGTGTCTACATTTAGGTATAATTAAAACACTCTAATTAGATAACTAGGTAACTTAGATCAATAATAAATATATACTATTGGGTAATAAAATATAGTAGATGAAAAAAGACCCAAGTATTTTTTATTTTTATCACTTTTGGACATTAAATCACTCATCCAAACAAATAAATTTATTAATATGATTAAATGGTCACATTGAATATTAAAACCAAAATTTAATCATTAAAATACTCCTAATAGCAATACTTTTAGGCATAAACAAAAAGTTTGTCTCTAAAGATAAAAATAAAATATTTTAATTATTTTTTCCATAGAATGGGTAGATCTCTACGCATAATTAGAAACACCCACACTGTAAATAAAACTAAAGTTATCTCATTATAACTTTTTGTCAAATAGGTATATCTCTAGGCATCACCATAATTACCTTGGCTATAAAAAAAATATCATTGAATATTTCCATAAAATAAAAACATCTATAGGCACAAATAAAAAATACCTTAGTTTTGGATAAAATTCAAATTTACTTAATAATTTCTCATTTATATAGGAAATTATTCTATGAATATAAAAAAATTCTTGGTTAAGGTTTAATTTAATTATACTTATTTATTCATGGAATCAAGAAATGAATTACATGTAATAAATTCGCATGACTGAATATGAAGGAATAATCATAAATTATTACAAGTTTGTAATTATTAGGAAAACTAAAAGAGAATAATATCATTCCTCTTAAAAAGGGAAGGATCCCATATATATTCCTTCTCCCTACTCAACCATGGTGTTTTTATTTAATCTACCCCATAATTCCCTCTTGTGTTAGGACCTTTCTTCATCTACAATATTTAATCTTTACCATTATATTCACTCATTCTTATTCATATCTTTCTTTTCCCCTTAGCATGGGAGGCCACATATCCTATGTTATATAATAATTTTTTCATAATCAAAGAAGTAGTATATAATTAAAAACCTATGCTCCATTCTAACACAAGTGCATGCCCCTCTCTTGACCAAAGGTAAACATGTTTTTAAAGGGAATATTTAAATGATTTAATAAGTACTAATAAAACACTAAAATTCCAAGCCTTAATTCTCTTTTAATTTTTTATAAAACTTATTTTGAGATTAACCATGATATAGGAACTTTTTATTTCCCCATTATTATTATTTTTATTTTAAAATGATTTTACTTATGACAACATATAAGGCCAACAATGCTTTTTAATAATGAGGTAATGTTATAACAATTTTAATTTATAATAATGATAAGGTAAAGGTCCCTTTTCAAGGTCAGACTTATAAGGCTTCATCTGGTTAAGACTAGATAAAGACCTTTTAATTAATAAAATTATAAAACATATAGTAATTGATGCCACATTTTCAAGGTTATTAATACACTTACATGACATTGGAGACATATCAAGATAGTCTTACATGGAAATATAAATTGCAAGATGAAACTATGTGATAAACCACACCGTAAAAGTTATGATTTTTTTTATGCATCTTACACCCAAGAGTGTGTTAAAATAATGTAAACAAATAATAAATATCATTATTATTAGTTACTATCATGGGGTTGATTAAGATTGAACACATGTGAGATGGATTCAATCCAACTAATTATTTTCTCTTATTGGAACCAATACCATTTCACAAAGGAAATGAATATAAATAATATAACATTACACAATTGCATAACTAATAATATAAAATTGATAATTTAGAAAATAAATATGATTCTAGAAAAAATAAATCATATCTAATAAATATGTGCCTAAAAATAAAATTATATATATATATATATATATATATATATATATATATATATATATATATATATACATGCATACATATACATACATACATACATATATATGTATATGTATATGTATACTTATACTTCGGCTCCCCTATTTCTGTATTTGAAGAGATTTGGCAAAGCTGTCATAGACTTTGTCCCAGAGGACCTTTCACACGGATCTCTGATGTCGGAAATGGCATGGAGGGGCCTTTGCAGTCAAAACTTGATTTTTTCTGGAATCGGGGTCTTCCCCTTCAAGCTGGTGCTCTAGTGTTTTTGTGGTACTCTGTACTCGACATGAGACTGTACGGCTGGATTCATTTGGCGAGGGGTCGTGAGGTAGTCTTTGTTGTTTCGACTCCTCACTGGCCGATAGATCTGGATTCGCAAGAACTTTTAGATCCGTGGAATCTCTTACGTACAGTCTCAAAATTAGATGATAGTGTAAATGTGAGGGTGTTTGAATAGATGAAGGTGCCATTAGTGTCCAACTTTTGAAACTTTGAGTAGGATTGTCTCTCGAGCGCATTAGCCTCTCTTAAGGCTTGACATGTTGGCAAGGGGCTGAGAGACCCTACCACCAACTTTACTCTGGTTTTATCCAATGTAAGGTTCGTTGTTGGGTGTGAAGATGATGGAGAGGACGTGACTTGCAGATTGGTCTTATCGGAGGGATATGCTTCTATCAACGTTAGAGGTGAGGTAAATAATACCGGTTCTCAAGATAAGGATCTACTTATCGGTTGGTGCATGGCGGACAGTTGTGAGGCACGATTAATGGCCTCTAAGATTGAAACATGGCACTCGGGGGCTGTTTTGAGCCTTCGCTTCAAAAATCTCTTGAAAAGATGTACTAGCGTTCTTGAGTGGGAAGAAGTAGATTTAGCACGGTTTTTAAGTATTTGCCAGCTTTTTAACTCATCTAGAGAGAAAAAAAAAAAGTTTTATGCCATGTCCTAAATTTTTGCTTAAACCTAGGCATTATTCAAAACAACTACTATTACTATTATTCCCAATTAGGTTTCCCTACATTTTATTATTGCTTCAATATCACTAAATTAAGATTTTCATTAAATTGAAATATTTTATACTAATAAACTTATTATACAAAATATTCATTACATAAACAATTACAAGTAAAGCACACATCTATGCAAATCTAAATATACCATGCGAGCATCACCATATATATAAGTTATACATTTTATACAATATAAAGCTTTAATCATATATTGGGGAATTATATCTAATTGTGTAATCATTATCACTATCAATGTCAACAGCTCCAACATATCTTGATTTAGATGCAATTGGGTCTAGATTAGGCATGCATGCTTGATATAACTCATGTACTCTCCCCTCAAATGACCCCATTCAACACAAAATCTCATCATGATTATGGTTTAATGTGTTATACTGACCAATCATGACTTACAAAATCTTGTTAATACTATGTTGCAGGGTGTCTCTCCTATCAAGCTCTAAATGTAGCTCCTCATGGTTAGTGGATATGTTGTGATATGCATTCACTATTCTAGACACAAGTTGAAATAGGGATGTCTAGGCACCCAAAATATCCATAACCCTATTCAAAAATCTCTCTCTAGCTATATCCATGGCACACTACATGTTAGGAACCACAATGTATGATCTATCATAACTTACCACTCCTTATTACCTATAGTTGATTTTTAAAAAAATAGAACTAAATAATTTTACTATATTAATTTTTTATCAATCAAATAAAAATAAAAATATAATACCTACATGTGGAAATAATGGCCACCTCATCTAGGGGTTCTGGTCCTATGAACACTCGACAACCTTCAACTCCTTTTGCACCTCCCCAAGGTAAATATTAGGATATCATATCTAAACCCCCTTAGATTAATTTAAGTGAATCTAATTCACAACCTTGGTAAATCGATAGGTCCACAATTTTTTTTCACTTTCTAAAGTTTTCCACCCAACTAGGGTTTTTATAACATAGGTTTTAATTTTTTACACTATACTTTATATCCTCTTAGAGTTAGATGGATATGGAAAATGGCTGGACCAAACAGCTCTATCAAATGATTATATCGAATGACTCTGTCGAACCCCCAAAATAATTTATATCACAAGATGTGTGTGTGTGTGTGTGTGTGTGTGTGTGTGTGTGTGTGTGTGTGTGTGTGTGTGTGTGTGTGTGTGTGTGTGTGTGTGTGTGTGTGCGCGCGTGCGCGTGTGTGGTGACTTAAACTATTTTTTAAGATAATGATATAAAGGGTTAGTGAGCTGACCTGAAAAAATATATATATCCCTAAAATTTTGTCAATTTGGTCCCATCTACCAACCCTAAAAAATCATGAAAACCAAAATCCAAAAATTGAAATATTCATGAATTAATGAATATTCACTTCTAAAATTTTCCCTACACCTCCCTATGCCATAGATATGACACCAAGTAGGGAAAATATAACTAGTAGTAATAATGGCTAATGATCCACCATACACTACTACATAGAGGAATTTTTAAACCCTTCATCATATCCTATAACCATAGTAACGACATAGTTCCTCTCATCATTTAGATGTGGGGACAAGTCAACGTATGTTAGAGCTAGTCTATCATTAAGCATATGTGCACTCTTGAGCACCTAATTCCATGCATAAGGAGATAGTGTCACCCTTATTCTATACAAAACAAACAAAATGCATGCTCATAGAACTAGGAAAGTAGTCAATCATCTACATGGTAAAATAAATCCTTTATAGCTTATGCCCATTCTTAGGCCACCTAACAAATGTCCTATATGAATTCCATGTAATATGATTTGAGGTCAATAGATCTAAAACAATTATATACTCCATAATGGTGTGTAATTTGGCAGGAGGGAGTACCCATTACTCTAAAAATGTCTCAGTATGAGCCCATCTTGTTAGGGGTCCACTATCTTCATAAGACCAAATGTGTGTGAATGTACTAGCTTTGATACTTTGACTACGACTCTCTAAATAGAATTTACAGAAATATTTATAAAAATGGGATAACATTGTGCATCGCCACAACTATCTAGTACCCTCCTCTTTAATATGTAAAAAGGTTTGATACATGTGATATTAAATAGCCACATTTCCATCATCTATTACTACGAATGATGCTAATAGTAAATAAATAATTTTTCATATTAATGAAATGTCACATATAATAATACTAAATATCCATATCTGTTACTCAGATCTATATCTATATCTCTATGAACTATGAAATACAAAATGAACCATTGAATATAACCATGTCTACCATCCCTAGGAACTTATGCTCTCTCACCCCTAACTAGAAGTCAAAACATGTGATAAACATACTCCAAAGTAACTATCATCTCCCCTATTAGATATTTAAAAGTGCAAGTATCTATATTCAATATCTTGGCTAAATACATGATAAGATGGATAAAATATGTAATTTACCCTAGTCGGGACACCAAACCCAATCTATCCTAATCAATCGTACTCTAATTGATTGCATCTAGGTTGATCTCTACCATTGTGGAAAAATGTCTCCCATGCCAAATATGTCATATATTTATGTCCTTGTGAAAACAAAAAATA
>JARHVA010004187.1:1542500-1585000 GCA_037957365.1 Torreya grandis
GATATATAACATATGTCACAAATATGAAAATGTTTGTCTGAAATTTATAATTTTTTTGCAAAATGCATAATATTTTGACAAAAGTGTATATGTGAATCATGCAAATTATGTCAAAGATATCTAATTGTGTTTATGTGGAATCGTATCTCTATGACATGCTCCCACTGATATTCCCTCTATTTTTAGGTGAGATGAAGGGAACTTGGTAGTCACTTATCTCAAATGGACAAGGTAACCATGTCAAATATGTATTAGTCCTGTGGTAATGAAGCATATATTGGTATCATGTTGAACTATATATATCAATGAATATTTTATTATCCAATCAAAAAAATATGTAGTATGCATGATATGGATCATGGTAACCTGTAGAAGTAAAAATCACTAGCTTACCAAATAATGAGGGACATGCATAAGAGCACTCAGTGTCACACAAAAAGTCTCTAAAGAGACCAAAAATAAGGTGCATGTTCAAATGTCACACATTAAAATGAAAGGACATGTTCCAATATTTGCATAAAAAAAAACAGTTAGGATATTATGACCAAAAAATAAGGAAAATGTTCATATGTTACATAATCAAGACAAGGTATCAAAAAAGAAGTACACTCAAGTGAGCCATGTAATAATATGAATAGGTGAAATATAATAAAATATAATAGGTACATCATCGTAGTCACTAGATACATATGTATAAAAATAACTTTTAGCATAGCATATCTAGTACATTGTGTAAGTTATAAGAATGGGTATATACATGTGTTGGCATTAGTATATATGCTAAATGTGATATAGTAAAGTGATCATAGCAAAGTATCACCTATTGAAATCATGATAAATATAAGTAGATGCACTGAGTGAAGTGTTTCACATGGATGGAGGAAAGGTTTAATAAATGTATGTTAATTTTGTTAGCATAATTATGTATTTACGTTGGGTTATTGACTAAGGTAATAGGTCTATGGTTAGTTACCATAACCACTTGGGTTAAGAGGTTAGTTTGTTATATATTTCATGTTAGTCGATGTTGGTTGCTTTACCCACCCTTTTCACATGATCCTCAGGTGTTTCATTTCCTTGATTATTTAATAGGCCTTTTATTATTGAGATATGTAATGTATGTTGTGTAATGTAATGTTGTTCTTTCTTAATATTGTGTTCTATTTAATATGGTATTCATAGCCCATGGTTTGTAGAGCTTGAGTGGATGTATGTGGAAGATAGAGAGGTCAGTGTATTTATAGGAAGGAGCTTCATACACCTAGTGGAGATCTAGAGGAGAGAATTTTTTTGTAAGCTCAACCTAAAGACCAAAAACTGCCTGGGAGGATCAAAAGACCAAATAAGATCAAAAAAGGTTAGAGGAAACAATTTGAAGCATTTTAAAAGCTCTATTTATTTTTTATGGTTATTTCATAGAGTGTATAGTGCTTTATAGTTTAGGTAGAGGAGAAAAAATTAAAATCTTGATTGTTTTTAGTGAAATAAGAGTCTAAACTACAAGTTAATTCTTAACTAAAATAATGGTGTAGACATTTTATGATTTGGATGAAAAACATGCTCATAATCTACAATTGAATTTTCATAGGTAGGGTAATTTATGATTAGTTGGATATTTATAAAAGTTTTAACCTAATTTTTTATTATTTCAATTATTATTAAATTTTTAATTGAAAGAAATCAAAATTTTAGCCAATAGGGGTTATTGGGTGTTACTGTTGATTAATAATCATGAAAATGTTTAGGAAGTTAAAAAATTCACCTTTTTTTGGGTTTTTTATATCTAAATGTGGATGGAGAAATAATTTTTTAAATCAGAGTTATAGGTCTCTCAATTTATTTGTTTCAATGAAATAAAATTTGAGATCTTGCAAATGGTATTGAGTTTGTTACTGAAAATTGGTAGAGTTATTCATTGTCAATATGGAATTAGTGTGTATAATAATTTTTTTTTAAAGTCGTTATAGATTTTTTAATTTAACTATTTTAATGAAAAACTAGGTCAATTAAAAACTCCCACCACTAGTTATGATGACTATGATAAATGTTATTAGGAGGATCTTATATTATTAATATTATTAGTAGCAAATAATCTAATCTCAGAGGTCAAAAATATGACCATTACATCAACGTTGTGGACTAATTCTAAATACCAATATTCTTAAGCCAGTAGGGTATTTTATTTAAAGAATTTTTTTTTTTGCTAATATGCAAGTAGGTGGCTCCATTTATATGTTCTTATTACAAATCAAGGACATCAGTGATCAATTGAAGCCTATGCAAAATCCTATTGATGAGCAAGATTTGTTGGCTCTAGTTATGTAGAATATTCCACCTTCATTTAAGTCATTTATGGAGTATTTTCACATGATTTATAAGACATAGGATTTGGAATTCAAAAATTTATCTACATTATTATTGCAAAAGGAGAGATAGTAGGAGAAAATAATGTTGTCTATATCTACATCCATAGAGAGTACACTCTTCATCAAGGGAAAGGGTAAGCAGTTTGGTAAAAATACTAGTTCTCCAATAGAAAATTATCAATAAAGTGGTTATAATAAGATATCTAAGTTGAAATCCATGGAGGGTAAAAGAAAGTACACTTGCTATGGTTGATAGCACAAGTTCACTATGGCATGAAAGATATGGGCACTTTAATTTCTAGTATTTGACTACATTGATCAAGACTAAGATGGTTAATAGGATTATTTCTATTTAGTATAGTCATCATGTATGTATTAGATGTCAATTGGGGAAATAAGTTAGAAATTCATTTGATGTTGGTAAAGCTTCAAGAGCTAAGGGAGTATTGGATCTGGTACATGTAGATTTACATAGTCCAATGTGGACACCTACCCCTTTTAAATTTTCTATACTTGTTGATAACTTCTATAAGAAAAAGTGGGCATACTTTCTAGTGAAGAAATATGATTTTTTTTTCTAACTTCCTTACTTAGAAAGCTATGGTTGAAAAATAGGTAGGATGGTCATTGAAATATCTTAGAATGGATAATGGGGGTGAGTTCATCTAAAAATATTTCAAGGAGTTTTATGCCATTGAAGGCATACATATATAGTATACTACCCCTTACACTCCATAGCAAAATGGAGTTGTGGAAAGGCAAAATAGGATAGTGGTGGACATGGCTCACTATATGGTCTAAATCAGAAACGTCCCATATAGATATTGGTTAGAAGTATTGAATACATCAGTATACATCCTTAATAGAAGTCCTACAAAATCACTAGATAATATGACTCCAAAGGATGCTTGGTTAGGTCTAACTCTAGATGTAAGTGTTTTTTAAATTTTGGTTGTGTAGCTTTTGTAGTTATTCCTAATCAAAAGAGAAGTAACTTGGATACGAAAAATAAAGCATACATGTTTGTTGGGTACAGTGAGTAGTTAAAGGCCTACAAATTAATTGATGTTTTTAATAACAAAGTTGTGAAAAATAGAGACGTCATGGTAAATTAATAGATGCCATACTTCATAGTAAGTAGTATAATTTTTGATATTGAGTCATCGTTTTCTAATGATTTTATTATAATTTGTGGTGTGAATGTTGAGTAGGATTATTGTTAATTAGTGGAATCATATTCCAAGGAGGGAATTGATGTATGTCATTATGAGGTTTGAAAAGAAAAACTAAATAAGCCAAAGTGGTATTCTGCCAACATAGAAGCACTAATGGAGGGAGACTTAGCACAAAGTGTGGAATGAAGAAGACTGAGATGAAGAAATTAGTTTGGTAATAGAGGTGACCATGGTAATTTTTCTATCACAACTACTATTTCACATGTATTTGAGCCTAATTATTTTTTAGATGCCAAAGGGAAGTATGGGTGGGAATTAGCCATGCAATTGGAATATGATTATTTGATAAAAAAAAAAGACTTGGGAGCTCATGGAGCTACCACCAGGAAATAAATCCATGGGTTGTAAATGGATTTACAAGGTGAAATGCAAATTAGATGGTTCCTTGGACAAACACAAAGATAGGCTTGTTATAAAAGGTTATGTACAAGAGTCAAGGGTTGATTATGAGGAGAATTTTTCTCCTAATATAATTATGGTAACTTTTCATTTGACTATTTTTATTGGTACTTATTTTGGATGGCTGGTGCACCAAATGGATGTCAAGAGTGTTTTCTTGAATGGATATCTAGAGGAGGAAGTCTACATGGTTTAGCCATAGTGTTTTTAGGTTTTTAGTAAGGAACATCTTATTTTTTAGGTTAACCAAGTCCTTGTATGGGCTTAAGCAGGATCCTTGAGCCTGGCATATGAAGATAGATATATACCTTAGGGAGTCTAGTTTCAAAAGGTCTAACTCTAAACTAACTATCTATGTAAATGTTTCTGGTGATGATATATTCATTATCATTATATATGTTGATGATTTAGCTATCATTAAGAGTATTTCTAGTCTCATTCAGTAGATGAAGGCTAATATTTTTTGTAATTTTGACATGATAAATTTAGGGCTACTAAAATACTATTTTGGTCTTTAGTTTTGGCAAGGTGATTGTGTTATATTCATGTCATAGAATAAGTATGTCAAATCATTAATAGAAATGTTTAGAATGATGGATTGTAATCCAACTCACAAACCTATGGAAGTTGGACCTAAAATTTTAGGTGACACTGATTCACCTCCGATCAATGAAACAATGTATCAACAGCTAGTGGGTAGTCTCATTTACCTCACTACCACTAGGGTAGATATTTATTTTTCAGTTAGTTTTTTATATCACTTCATGTCTAAACCATAGGAAGTACAATGGTTAGCTGAAAAATAGGTATTAAGATATGTCAAACATATTGTTGACTTTGGTATATTATATGAGAAGTTTGTAGATTTTGAGCTTTCAGGATAGTCTGACTCTGATTGGGTAGGATCAATAGATTCAAGAAAATATACAAAATCCTATGTATTCACTCTTGGTTTAGGACTTTTCTCATGGTAGATCAAATGATAAACTATAATGGAATTATCTTTAGTGGAAGAAGAGTATAAATTTATGTTTAGTGAAAATTTTGAAACTATGTGGATAAAGAAAATCATGGACGATCTTTAGTTTGAATTGTCAAAACCTACTCTAATTTTTTATGACAACCAATTTTTTTTAAAGATGGTGAAGAATCTAGTAATCCATGCTAGGACCAAATACATTGAGGTTCACCATCATGACATCTGACATTTGGTTACTAATGAAGACATTAGTCTCTTCTATTGCCCTACTATATAGTAGCCAAGTAATATAATGACCAAACCACCTTATGCAGACAAGTTCATAAAATTTAGAGATAAACATGGTTTTGTTTTTGGTTTTGTCATTAATGGAGGGTGTTAGCATAATTATGTATTTGCCTTAGGTTATTGAATAAGGTAATAGGTTTATGGTTAATTTCCTTAACCACTTGGGTTGAGAGGTTACTTTGTTTAGCAGGATTAGTTATTTAATGCTAGTTGACATTGGTTATTAAACCCACCCTTTTCACATGATTATTGATTGGTTCATTTCTTTTCCTACTTAATAGGCCTTCTTGTATTGTTATAATATGCAATGTATGTTGTGTAATGTAATCTGGTTCTTTCTTAATCTTTATGTTCTATCTAATAAATTTATAATGGATCTAGTGTATGCACATATCACATTCAATTACTCATGAATCATGCGTGTATATAAAATTAAATATGATATTCTATCTTTTAAGATAAATTAAACGACATATGAAAAAAGCTATTAAACACGTAAATTCAAAATATTTTTTTAATTTTTTGCTTTAATTTAATGTTTATTATATTTGATTTTATATATTTTTTAATTCACAATATATCGAGTGAGATTAACATGAGAACAAAATATATGGGGATTGTTAAATAAGTAACATTTCATGAACAAAATGAGTCATATGTGTGCATAGTAGAATCATAAAGTGTGTCATGTTATTTTAATAAAATTTTATGTGAAATATTTTACTAATTTTTTTTACATTATTTGATAATTTAAAAGTATTCCCTATTTTGTCATGTGAATGACCTTGTTTTCATGATGAAATTTAGTGATGCAGTGTTTCTATCAACCATTTCTCCCATTGATTGTCACCATGATTGTCTGATAATAAAATTATATGCACCTGGATTATAAATAATCTAATAAATTATGTGAACAACATTCTCAATCAAGTGGAATATATAACATAATTTAACCCGCACTTTACTTGATTTCATTAGTGTTATATATTTTTTGATAATTATTTTAAAGAGAAATAAGAAATGACATAGATTAAAATTTGGTATCTTGATAGTCCATAACCTTGATATATATAAATTTCTTATTGTCTATGTGATTAGTGATGATGAAAGGGTCAAGATATGAGGAATGGATTGTAATCTTCCGCTTTTTAACCACATTTGTAACTTTATCTTTTTCAAGTGTTTCATGATTTTATACCTCATTTTTTATAAATCACTCTTGAAGCATGTTTGTTTTCTTATCTCGGGTTTGATTTTTCAATTGTTCTTTTTTTTACATCTATTTTAAAAATACATTTAGTTTTTAGTTTTTTAATTTCATGTTGTGACCTTTCATATTTTTTTGATCTTCACCTTTTTGTAACATTTCCTTCTCTAACTTTTCCATTTGAATATCTATTTTTCAATGATTTTGCCTTCTAAATATTTTATTGCTCTTAGTTTTTTATTTGTGAATGTTTAAACTATTTTACAAAGAGTAATTTTTAGGGGGATAATATACTAATAAAATAAATGGATATTATATTATAAAAATCACACCAATTAAATATTTAATATTCCTAATATTTTGATAGAATGTTGAATTATGAAATAATGATAAATATATAAAGTATAATGCCAAAACAATATTATGAAATTTACAAGATGAAGAAGATACAATACATACCTTATTGACTGATGTGAATGCATATATAATAATAATTTTTTAAATATAACATAAATTTATGGTCTTATATTACTCATCATATTCTATAAAATATATATCTGGTAGCCTAGACATAACTATAAAAATTTGGACCCTCGAGTTGACACTTTTGTCTGAAATGAATAATACGTCCTTTTTAAGATTCAACTCTTTCACCTATTAGGATTAATTTTTTAATTTAATATTATCTACTTGGATCTCACATATAGGTTATGAATATTAGTATTTTGTTTAAAACCCTATATCCTCCAATTAATGCATGTCACCTTATAAAACAAGGATTAATGGGCTCAATTGAACTTGAGTCGACCTCATAGAAACCTCTATTAATGAGTACTAGGTACATATCTATATCCTCTTAATATCAAATCGTAACTATGTATTTATTCCTCTTATGTAGGCTTGTGTGTGAAGAATAACACAATGTGTTATATGTGCATGCATCTAGTGATCTAGCTAGTAAATTGATAAATATTCTTCATGGATTAGTTTGTGAATGCATAATAACTATAATAATACTAACCCTATGATTAATTTATACATAGGGAATAATATGAGAAATTTTCATACTTAGAGGTGATTTTCATTTGTAAAGACAAATGTTTGAGTGATTTATACTTGATAATAATTAATGGTACTTTACTTATATATATACAACATATTTTAAAATCATCTAATAGGAGGATAATTAATAACTATAGGTCAACCCATACATGTATAATTTTTTTATTATTTATAAGGATTTGACACTAATGTTAGATATTGGAAACTAGCATTGATGCTATTGTGCTAGTCTATATAGTAATTTCCATAAGGATATAACATTTATAAATATATGTAACTCCCATAGTATGATATAATTGATGTTTTGTGAATACTTTGGCATACAAGTGATATGAGTAATCATGATATTAAGGTTGGACTATAAGTTAAAATTTAGTCATATTGAGATGGAAAAGTGAGCCTTTTATCAATAAGGAGGTCCTAAACTTAAGGGTTGAGCTATGAGTGATATTCATCAAGTGTAAAAAACTAGTTTATCAATTAAAATTAGTTTTTAGTATCTACAAATGCAAATATCCACCATGTAATTTTTTTAAAATAATAATAATAATAAAATAAAAAACACCTATAATTAAATCTTAAAATGATGTAAATAAATTAAAAATCAAGCTTTAGATATATTACTTGGATATAAATATAGGTGTAAAAAATCTAAATCTAAAAGTGGGAAAAATTGCTTAGTACGAGTAAAGAAATGTCTAATAAATATTACAATTATTGGAAAATGATGTGTTAACGATCAAGTTAAAATATTTGAAATATTTAAACCATCACGTTTCGTTTATAGGAAATTTAATGCATGGAAAATAGTATTATGACTATATTTAGTTGACATGAGGTTTTGAAGAGCTCACTTTTTCATGAATTCACTCAAATCATTTAGAAAATGAAATTTTTATTTTCTCTTTAATTATGTAAGTAGATCTAAATTCTATAAGAAAAAACTTATATTTTATGTGGTCTCTGCTATAGTAAGGAAACAATTGAGTATTTTTTATAATTTTAAAGACCCTCAATGGTGTACATTTTTTAAAATTAATAATTTTAGCAATTCATCAAAAAATAAGAAGCATAGTGAAATGTCTAATTAACATGAAATTGTGTGATTCAATAAATTATCTAATAATTATTTTTTATATTTAAAAATTTGTAGAGAATTATTATGTTCTTATAAAAAATTATTATATTTTTCCAATTTCTAATTTTATTTAAAATTTATTTACAGTTTACCTTCATATGCTTAAATAAATTGGGTTGCTTGTGTTTTTTATATGAATTGAATTGAAAATAGGTCTTTGTTTCCACATAAAATTATATCAAATGATCAAAAATAGAAATGGTGGGTTTATGATCACATAAAATAATGAGAAGAATGGACCAAATTATTCCTACCATGACTATATAGTTACACTCCAAACATTTCTTTTGAATAGATACATGCCTCGACCAAGTATGAAAAATAATATGGGGTTTTCCCCACTAGGTATGCCAAGAATATAATCATGAAATTGATAGTTAGTTTTAAAATAAACCAAAATTAATTATAAAATGTTACTCTAAAATAAGCACAAATAGCTATAATTAATCTAGAAAGAATTTTATACCTCCACTTACCATGAAAACGTCCTTGATGTGTGGATTTGTTCACTTTGATTGTAGTTACTCAATGGATTTAGCATAACAATTTGGCATAATGTCCCTATAATTGATGATTACATGATTGGATTATAAGATAATGTCAATGTCTTGTTCTTACAATCGGAATGGTCTTTTTAGGTTGTTCAATATTGATAAAAATTGAAGAAGAGGGGATCAATTTATAGATTCTAAATTGGGGAAATGGAAAATTATATTCTTTTAGAATTTAATGGCTAAGAAAACATTTTAATTAAATGAGGGTTATGGTTTTATTGAATAATGGATGCTGGAGAGGTATGGGTTTCATCTAATGAGGAATGGGCTTCATTGATTTTTTTTTATTGGTATTTCATGATTTAAATTGAGATTGATGATTTGATTTTTATTCATTTGATTTTTATTTTTATGTTATTTGGAAGAATGTGTGAATTTATTTTATTATTAGGGATTAATTGACTATTTAATAAATATTAATTAGATAATTAATCATTTGGTAACATTAGATGGATCATGTAAGTTCGTTAAAAGATTAGTGATTAATTTATTGGTGGTGATGTCACGATATAGGTAGATTTGATAGGGATGTGATTGTAATAAGATTAGGAATTATTATGGATTATTAGGCATAGTTAGGGATGAATATGGTTAATTACGGATGATTGATTACTATTAGGGATGATTAAGGGTGATTGAGGATAAAAAGGAAAGAGTAGAGATAATATGTATAATTAAGGATAATTAGGGATAATTAAGGATGAATAGGGATGATTAAGGGTGATTAGGGTTAATTTTTAGGAATGATTAAAGATTATTGGTGATGAAATTAAGTTGAAAAAGTAGGGTCTCTAGATCTAGATATAAGTAAAACACTCTAATTAGATAACTAGATTACTTAGATCAATAATAAATATATACTATTGGGTAATAAAATATAGTAGAAGGAAAAAAACCCAAGTCTTGTTATTTTTATCACTGTTAGACATTAAGTGAGTCATCCAAATAAATAAAATTTTGAATATGATTAAATGGTTAGGTTGAATATTATAACCAAATTTTATTCATTAAAATTCTCCTTCTAATAGCAATAATTTTAGGCATAAACTAAAATTTTTTCTCTGTAGATAAAAATAAAATATGTTAATTAATTTTTTCCATAGAATGGGTAGTTATATGTGAATAATTAAATACACCCACACTATAAATAAAACTAAAATTTTCTCATTAAAACTTTCCATCAAATAGGTTTTCTCTTAGGGCATCACCATAATTATGTTGTCTATATAAATTAATATCATTGAATATTTCCATTAAATGACAAGATCTATATGCATAAATAGAAAATGCCTTAGTTTTGGAAAAAAAATAAAAAATCTTAATAATTTATCCATTATACTGGAAAGTATTCTAAGAATATAAACAAATATTTGCTAAGGTTTAATTCAATTATACCTATTAATTCATGGAATCAAGAAATGAATTACATCTAATAAATGCTCATGATTGAAAATAAAGGAATAATCATAGGTTATTATAAGATTGTAATTATTAAAGGTAAAAGAAAATAATATAATGCCTCTTAAGAGGGGCACAATCCCCTATATATTCCTTCTCCTTACTCAACCATGGTGTTTTTATTTACTCTACCCCATAATTCCATTGTGTTATGACATTTATTCATCTACAATATTTAATATTTAGCATTATAATCACTAATTCTTATTCACTTTGCTCCTTGGCACAGGAGGCGACATATCCTATGTTATGTAATACATTTTTCATAATAAAAGAAGTGGTATATAACTAAAAACCTATGATCTATTATAACATAAGTGTGCCTCCCTCTCTTGACCCAAGGCCAACATGTTTTTTGAAAGAATATTTAAATGAACCAATAAGTACTAATAAAATAATAAAATTCCAAGCCCTAATGTTCTTTTAATTTTTTTGAAAACTTATGTTAAGATTAACCTTGACATCAGAACTTTTTATCTCCCTATTATTATTATTATTATTATTTAAATTTTAAAATAATTTTACTTACAACAAATCCTATGGCCAACAATATTTTTTCATAATGAGGTAATGCTATAAATTTTTTAATTTATAATAATGATAAGGTAAAGGTCCCCTTTCAATGTCAAGCTTACAAGGCATCATTTGGTTAAGACTAGATAAAGACCATTTAATCAGTAAAATAATAAAAAATATAGTATTTGATGCCACATTTTCATGGTAATTAACACACAAACATGACATTGGAGACATGTCGAGATAGTCTTACATGGAAATATGAATTGCAAGATGAAACTATGTGATAAACCACACTCTAATAGTTGACATTTTTTTTAATGCATATTAGGCCCAAGAGTGTGCTAACATAATGTAAACAATTAATAAATATTATTATTAGTATTTACTATCATGGGGATGATCAAGATCGTATACATGTGAGATGGATTGAATCCAACTAATGAGTTTCTCTAATTGGAACCAATACCATTTGACAAAGGATATGAATATAAATAAGATAAAATTACACAATTGCATAAGTAGAAATGGAAAAATGATAATTTAGAAAGTAAATATGATCCTAGAAAATATAAATTATGTCTATGAAATATGTGCCTAAGAATGAAATTATATATATATATATATAAAAGCTGAAGTTAATAATGTAAATGTGGGTATTGTGATAAAATTACACATATCTACAACCATTGATTATTAGGCCTCACATAGATGAAATGTAATGTACTAAGGTCAAGATATGTATAAAATAATAGTTTTTTAAATACCATGCAATCTCAAAATATGTATAAAAAATAATTCTACAACCCTAGTGGCATCATTGGTTTCCTTACATGCAATGAAATGAACCATTTTAGAAAATCTATCTACGAAAAAAATTGAATCATTACCTCTCTAAGTGTTTGGCAATCCCAACACAAATTCTATACTTAAATATGTCTATGGTCCTCTTGGAACTAGTAATGGCATGTATAGTCTAGTATTTTATGCATGTCCTTTAGCCACCTGACATATTTTGCACCTTGAAACATATCTTGTCACATCTCTTTTCAGCTTTAGCTAAAAATACTTTTCCTCTACCAAAGCTATTATCTTCATCTTACCAAAATGTCTAGCCAAACAACCACTATGTAATTCTCTTATTATATTATCTCGTAAAGACCCAACTGGAATACATACTTTTTTCCCTTTAAAGAGATAACCTTCTTGCAGAAGATACTCATCATGAGTAGTATTTATCCCACCTATTAATGTATTTCTGCATTTATCAACTACCTTTCTAAAATATGGATTAGTATCATATAATTCTTTGATAGATTCAAATCCAACTACTTCACTCACCATAGTAGTTAATTAATCTACCCTCCTACTCAATGCATCAACTACCTGATTTATGTTTTAACACAAAAATATACCCCTATAAGTAAGAAACCCACTTTGCATGCATAATGTTCAACTTTTTTTGTGTATTCACATGCTTCAAAGCTTCATGATCTATAAATAGTATAAACTCCTTAGGCAATAGGTAATGCCTCCAATGTCTTAATGCCTATACAATTACATAAACTTCAACATCATAAGTAGAATACTTTTTTCTTACCTCATTTAATTTATCACTAACATATGTTATTGGCTTTCCTTCTCGACTGAGCACAACATCAATTCCCACAAATGAAGCATCACAATCAACCTCAAACACTTTTTGAAAATATAGTAATACCAAAATGCTATTTTTGTAATCTCTTCTTTAAAAATTTAAATATTTCTATGGCTTCTCTACTCCATATAAATTTCTTTCCTCTCATGCAATCTGTTATTGGCACCACAATACTACTAAATTTTTTATTAAATTTTATGTTAAAAGTTGCTAAACCACAAAATATTACTACCTTTATAATGATTTTTGTAATAGGCCACTAAAAAATTGCCTTTGTCTTTTCTTCATCCATTTTTACACCATCTGCTAAAACTACAAATCCCAAAAATACCAAACTATTCTGCATAAACCCACATTTCTTCAAATTTGTAAATAATTCATTTCTTAAGAAATCCATTACTATTCTCAAATTCTATAAGTGTTCTTCTTTAATCTTACTTAATATAAAATATCATCAAAATAAACAACCATAAACCTACCAATACATTCTTGTAGCACCCTATTCATCATCCTCATAAATGTATTAGGTGCATTAGATAATCTAAATGGCATTACCATCCATTTATATAAGCCATCCCTAGTCTTGAATGTTGTTTTTCACTCATCTCCTTCACAAATTCAAATATGATAATAACCACTCCATAGATAAATCTTGGTAAAATATTTTTCTCCTGAAAGCACATCTATAATATCATCTAAAAAAGGTATAGGAAATGTATAATTGATTATAATTTTATTAATTTCTCTAATATCTACACACATTCTCCATCTTACACCTTTCTTTAGAGTTAGCAATGCTAGTGTTGTACATGGACTCATACTTTCCCTTATCACCTTCTTTCTTAGCAATTCAATAACCTATTTATTTAATTCTACATGTTCTATTGGATGCATCCTATAATCTTATTGATTAGGTAGATCTGATCTTAAAATCAAATCAATGCGGTACTAAATATCTTTTGTTAGTGGTAAACCATCTGGTAACTTATCAGGCATAATATTTTCATATTCTTCCAACACTCTTTATGTTTCTATTGGTATTAGTGGCATTCTTCTTATTCATTATTTGTTATTGATACATAATAATAACCTGCTACCTTCATATCTTGGATAAATTATTTAGTAGAGAGCATTCTTCTATCATCTCTTCCTCTTTAAGAAGTAACAAAACTACCTTTGTACCACCTTTCCAAAAAGTGTATTTTTTCTTCAATCCATTATGAACTACTTTCATAACAAATTCCCATGGTGTCCCCAATAACATATGGCATGCATCCATCAGAATAACATCACACTATATTTCAACATTATAACTTTTTCCTATAAAAAATATGATTAATCACATTTTATCTATTGTAACTTCATTCCCTTTATTAAGCCCTAAAATATGATAAGGATTAGGATGATTTTCACATTATAGTAGGTGGCATAAGAGGAATAAAGGTGGTCATTCATGTTTTAGTTTGGATGCATGAATCAAAAAAGCAAAATTAGGTAGCTGATGTTTTGAGAAGGTGAGTGTCACTATTAACTAATATGGTGAGTGAAGAAGTTGTATTTTAAATTTTTAAGGATTTATATGATATTAATTTTCTTTTTGGAAATATAGTTGAAAAATGTAGGAATCCATTAACATCTGAGACATGTATTATTCTTTATTAGTATATTATACAATATGGTTATCTCTTCAAGGGAAAATAGTTAAGTAATCCAATTTGATTTGTGAGAGACAATATTATAAGAGCATTAAATGCTAGTCATTTACATGGAAACATTTTTAGGAATAAAAAAAGAGATTTGGTGGATGATAAGAATTTTTGGCAAAAGATGAAGAGAGATGTAGAAATTTATGTTTCTATATGCAAGATATCAAATGTGGGTAAAGGCCATGCATAAAAAATAGAGATGTACATGCCATTACCAATATAAAGAGAACCATAGACAAATTTGAGTATGGAATTTGTATTGAAATTTCTAAACATACAAAGAATTAATAGTTTTGGCTTTGTTATTATAGATATGTTTTCTAAAATGGTTTACTTTTTTATGTTTATGAAAATAAGTAATGCCAATAGACCAGCATGTCTACTTTTGTAAGATGTGGTATTGCATGGTGTGATAGAAACTATTAATTTAGAGAGCGATAAATAATTCCAATTCATTTTTAGGACACTACTGATAAATATGGAAACTAAACTAAAATTTAATAGTTCATACCACCCACAAATAAATGAAAACATGTAAGTAGTGAACAAGAGCTTGAGAAATTTAATGAACATACCAATAGGTAAATCACCATTTCAGATTGTTCATGGTAAGAATTGTAAGGTTATGTTAGATTTGGTGTAGTTACAAATTACAGAGCAAGTTAATGATGATGAAAAATTATTTAGAGAAAACATACAATAGTTACAAGAACATGTAGAGTAATTCTAAAGGAAACCAACATAAAGTATAAGACATCATTTTTAACATAAAGGACAAATTTATTTGAATAATATTTGGTGATGGTGTATTTGAGAAAAAATATCCCCAAGTAACATACAAAAAATTGTGGTAAAATAAGATTTGTCCATGCATAATTATAAAAAAAAATCAATAACAATGCTTATGAAGTTAGTTTAATATAAAGTTAATATATCTCCAATATTTAGTGTTTCAAATTTATATGCATTTCATGAATAAGATGAAGAAATGGATTAAAAGTAACAAGTTCAAATAAAGAAGGAAAAAAAATCACATGCTAACACATTTATAAACAACTTTAGCAATGTAGTAGTTTGTGGTGGAGCTTCTTTTCACCATCACTACTTAGGCTTGAATGACTTAACCTTTTCACCATCACTACTTAGGCTTGAATGACTTAACCTTCCACCATCTAGGAATAAAATTACAATTGTATAAATAAACCAAATTTTAAAAACAAAATATATTCTTAAGTAAAGTGGTAACATTTCTATTCTTACATGACATATAAGTTATAGTGTGCACATCTATTTCATCCTTGGTTTCTTCTCTAAATACACATAGTTGGTCTTCCAAAAACATAATTCATTGCTCTTCACCAAGTTAGGGAGGTCCAATTGGGTTAATATTATTTTTGTAAATAAATATCTAATAAATATTATTTACATAATTTATTAACTTTAACATCTTTCTATTTATTTATTATTTCCTTGTTTATTAATCTTTTGTCCATTCTTACCACAATGCTGATTTGGCACTACTAATACAAGATTAATAGTTGATAAAACCTATAAAAAAACATAAAATATGCTTAAAATAATTGAAATGGAATTGAATTTATCACATTAAAATCAATAAACTATGTCTGTCTATAAGAATAAGAAATAAATAAATTATAATCAATATGTGTAAGATCATAAATACATTGTATCGATCCAAATCATCGATAAAAATGATTATTCAAAGATTATTATTAGTTGCAAGTGCTACCTTTGGAGATTCCATGGAATTTTTAAGTCATGAAGGAATTAATAACAATTTTGTGACCAACAATTCAGTAATCAGGTGCCATAGCGTGAATAAGGTCATAAAGATCCAAATAAAGAGGCTAAATAACCATTGCAGTCTTTTACCAATTTCACCTTTCAAAAAATTAATATCTAAGATAACCCTTTCTTGATAATACAATTTATTTAAATGATATAGTAATTATATATAATTCATCCCCTGAATACTAGCATTTTTTTGAATTCCCATTACTGACTTTGTTAAAGCCCACATAGTAATCACTACAGTCATTGGCAGACATGCATATTTTACTTTAGCTCATTTGTGTAACTTGTATCTGTCTAGAATTATTCATAGAAGTAAAGTAATGGAGAAATCCATATCAATTTTAAGGAGGCATGAAAATATAATCTCAATAGAGATATCCTATTTCTTATTTTTCCACTTATTTCTCCAAAAAGTGTTTAGACATTGTGCCTGAGTCATTGCTCCTTCAATTTCCTTGGTGATCTCAATTACCATAGCTACAAGTGATTTTATTTCATTCCTATACTTCCATGCATTGTATTGAGCACTTAAAATAAAAAGAACATTTTCCTCAATTTAAATATCTCCTTTTAAGTGTTGGGCATTTGTATTTGGTTGTTAGGCACCAGGCACATTACCCTTTTTTAAGGTTTCTCCTTTCAATTGTTGAGAAATTATTTTTAGTTACATGTCATTTGTTTTGAACACGATTAATTTTAGGTGGACCATAGAAAATATTCATATTTTGAATGTATATTATCTTAATAGATAGGTAAAACAACAGTTTTATGGAAAAATTAAAATAATTTTCTTGAGACGTAAAAGAAATTCTCATAATGAAGTTCACACCCATAGCATGTCCCACATGGTTTTTGATGAGATTATTGATTTTATTGATCTTTACTTATTTCTGTTGTGAACTAAAAACATAAATGAATGTTACAATTAAAACTAAACTCATGTTGATACAAAATTCAGAATGATGAACTAGTTCAAGAGGAAAGTACTTCAATTAAGGTGTTAATCATACCATGAGAAAAAACTATTTTTTAAGTAAATAAAATAATTGTATTTGTTGTGAGCTTAAAAAAAATTATTTACATTTCAAATTAGGCAATATATAATTCAATGCTAAACTATTTGTTTGTAAGTACTTCGGTGAAAATCCCTTACTCTTGACATGTCCTGCACAAGTTTTAAGTAAGATCACTGAGGTTCTTCATCTTCCCTTGGTTTTCTTTTGAACTGAAATCAAAAATGAATATTTACACATGACTAAACTACAAAAAATATAAAAATTATTATGGTAATCTAGTTCAAAATGAAAGTATTTAAATTATAAGTGCTCAATCTTACCATGTCAATTCTATCTATGGCAACAAGTCACTTAAAAACGCTCCTATACTTGGGTGATAGTTGTTTAGAAATTCTGATAGTTATTTTTTGGTTGTTCATCTTAGTAAATAGACATTCATTTTAGAATTTTTTTGGAAGCACAAATAATTGTAAAATAAACACCAAAAATATCATGTTAAAGAATCTACCTCGGACTAGATTTCCTTGTTATCACTTCTTTACCCATCTTGAAATCTTACTCATCAAGAATCATACAAACATGTTTCTATTAACTATTTTTTCATTGTTTCTCTAACTTTAAAATTATTCATTTACCTATATTTCAATTTTTTTTTTGGATTCTTCCCCCCCCCCCCCCCCGCCCCCCCCTTTTTTTTTGGGGGGGGGGATAAAGCAAAGCGCTTGAGATTAGGTAAATCTTCAACTAGGAATGATAAATGTGATGATGTTAATAATGCCATTTAAACTACTCTTCTAAGGTAAAATGCTCCTTATCTAAATTGTATAAAAACAAATAAAATTTAGATAAAGTGGCATTTTATCTCTATATATTTATTCTCTAAAATATAATTATAAAGTACTTGTAATATCAAACTAGATTTTCACATTTCCCCATGAACTAGAGACGCCCACAAGAATGGGAGGTTTTATTTAAGGATTAAAAAAAAAGGTGGTAAGACGCTATGCACAGTCCAATCTCCCTGTTCCATATATGTAAATAAATAAAATTGAAAATAATAAATTTATAACATCCCAACATCTGTCAGTGATACAAAGAGATCATTGTTATTTACCAAGATTATATGATATGGTTGGTTGGTCCTTTTCCTATTCTTTAATCTTCTTAATTCGAGTGTAAATTGTAGTCAAAGTGGGTAATTCATCATCAATTCATAGTTTTGGCATAAAAAATATATTAAAGAATTACATTTGTCGGTAGGATTTATAAGTTACCACTCTCATCACAAATGTCTGCAATTTGATTTTCTCTAGTGATCAATTCTTTGGTCATTTCTATGTCACTGAATGCCTGATATAATTTTTTACCAATGTCATCTTTGGAAAAATAATATATAAGATTAACCTTTCTTGATAATGTAGTTTATTTGTATGATCTGGGAATAATATATAATTAATCAAGTGAGCACTCATTGCTAAAACATACTAATATCCATTATGCATTGATGAAACCACACTAGATGACCTTTGAACTATGACATGCAAATAAATTATCCTTTTAGATAATAATTAGACACTACTACCTTTTGTATGAACTACATAATATTTTATTGGGATCAATCTGGGAACAATATCTAATTTGGACCATTTGGGTAACAAACCTTTGCTCTCGGCATAAATGGCATCTTAAAAAATAAATAAATCAATTTTAAGTCAACGCTTATGAAAAATTATTTTATTCACCTATTAAAGTTTTTAATACAAACATATAAATTAAATTTTTTAATACAAACATGCAAATTAATGTTTTTAATAAAAACATGACAATGGATGAATATACACATAAACAACACACAGATCAAAGTTTTTTATCTTGTAGACATCTTGATATATTTCATGATGAATGCAATGGTCTATTAGCCTGAATATTTTGAAGAACCAAGTATTATAACACAAAAAAGTGAAGATACCACTCAATTAAATGCAATAGAGATCAATTTGGATATATTTTGCTCATTTTCACATAATACCTATTCCACATCTTTCAATGGAATTAACATCTAATTCACCTTGCCTTAGAGACATTATGGATTTATTTATACTAAGTGCATCATTATACTAATGTCCATCGCACATTTATGGAACCACACTAAATGACCTTTGAACTACAACATGCAAAGAAAACTATCCTTTAGATAATACTTATATAATACTAAATTTATGTATGAATTACTTAATCTCTTTTTGGGAGCAGTCTAGGGAAATTATTTACTTTGGATCAGTCGAGGAACAAACCTTTGCTCGTGAAGATTAAGTATCATTTATGTATGTAGGAAAAGAATGATAGCCATTAAATATACTTTTAACGCATTCACCACTAGGAGTATATAGACATCTCTTCCCTCCCCTTAAGATAACTTTGTGCTTAGGAAAATGTGATATTTTCAATGAAAGAAGCTAACTATCCTGCATAAATGTTTTGGCTGCCATTGACTAAAAAAATTAATTTAAACTTATTTGTCTAAATTTTATTGAAATTATTTAATAAATTCATAAATGTATTAAGACTGATTTTGAAAACATATGAAATGTTTTTGGTAAAATTTGAACAGAGATTGGAATTCGATTTTATTTTTTTTAATTATTTTTTTAGAACAAGACCACTTCTCTCCACATCAAAAATACTCAACCCTTGCACAAGCTTAACATGAGACAACTCCTATGATGTCTTGAATTTGTATTCTATGGCCACCATTAGATATATACGCTTCATAGGACATCAAATGCCCAACTATATATGCAAGTTATGGCTTGTTGAAGATGGATGCAAAACCATTTTGACTGCCATTGACCTATATATCATAATTTCAATCCATTTGTCTTTATTATGGAAATAATTTCATATGTCTTATGAATCATTCTAATATGCTTGTGAATGTTTCAAAATCATTCTTAATACGTTTTTGACTCTATGAAATGGTTTCATTGAAATTTGGATAGATTGTAAAAAAATTATATTTTTTGGTCAATAATAGTCAAACCATTTTGGGATACTAATTAGCTTATTTCGTTAACATATAGAGGATATTGGATTTATAAATTATTGGAAGATGTGACTTGCTCTATGAAAATGGGGTCTAATGTTAATTCCATCCATTTATTTAAACTCTAATATTTTATTCCAATATCCATCTCAAAAATCTTCACACTTTTATCTTAGCTACTGCTCTTCATATCTTTTTCACCCAAAAAGTAGATTTGAGAAATTTACCATGTGCATGCAGCTGTCTAATAAACCATTATGTCTAATCCTCGCTAATGGATCTACAAAATATTTATAAATTTTTGTTGTTTTTTAAGATTTACATCTACGATAAGAAGTAGCAATAAGAAATCCAATTTAAAATGAATGGAGAGCTCTTCAAGAGCCAATCTAGAACATTAAGTGATTTAATTCTTATTGTTTGAGGAAACTGGAGGTAATTTAAGATGAAGCTAATTTTCTAGTGAATTCATTATTCAAAACATGTAATGAATTACTGACAAAGGAACAAATTGTTTACTTTGATATTGAATCAAACTTGTACAGAAATACATTTCATTAATACACACATACTGTAATTACAAATTCTAAAAGTATACAAACAATATTTTCTTCAACCACATTCCATATAATTTATATATGAGAGGCTCTATTTTTAATATGTTATGCCTTCATAAAACCTATAATATATCAAATGAAGCCTAAAATATATATTTTACATGCTAAAATCAAAGTAATTAAAAGGTAAAATTTTACCATGGATTTACTTGTATGCGATATTAGGTGGTGCCTTTGCAGAACATTTTATTCCTTGGATATTCTAACAAGGTGAGCATGAACCTTGACTAATGTGTTGGCAGTTGTAAAACCAAGGTCAATGTCAATGCCTAGAGTATTGACTTTGATGACATAAATTAATTTATAGAATTCAAGATTGAATAGGTATCCCATATTATTCCTATGGTGGTGCACTTGGATTAATCTCCTCTTCTAATATCTCGTATATAAATTTTGTATCATAACTTATAGCTATTAATGTATCAAATTGTGAAAAATTTATTTGCTATTTCGTATGAATCTATAGTCATGGGGTAGGGAGAATATGAATACATATGTGAAATAAAATGAAATCCTAGATTATGGTTTCCTTAATATATTAGAATAGGGTTCCTAAAAATAACCAAACAAAATACAGTACATATGACTCCAATCTTTAACCCTTTGCAATTTTTTTCACAGATGGGTATTTGAAAATCTTAACTTGGATTTTATAAAACAAAGGATTGAATTCATCTCCTTCCTAGTGTCTTTATTGATCTTTGGGCCATATATTTTGAATCTTGACTTTTTTCAATTTGTCTTATCAATCTCAGTTGGATTGCATTATTTTCATAGCCTATTTTCAAACCCAAAAAGAATCAAACCCATGACCATAAAAAAATGATTTGAAATCCCAAAAATTCTTACAAGCAATCAGTATCTAATCATATCTAAAAATTTTAGACATAATAAATCCATAATATTCTTCAATTTGGGCCACAAAAATAGAATAAAATACGTCATGAAAAACTGCAAACACAGACCATTGACATATGAATTTTCAAACTAGTGTATTAAAAATATAAATTTGATCCATAAATATAAAAATATGAAACCCTAAACAATTGTATTGAGTATTTATAGAAGATAAAAAGTTTTCCTACCCTACCCTATGCCATTCCCATATCCAAGAAGGGTAGAGGAGTTGCCTACGGTTTAATTTACCATATCTAAGTTTATCTCCAATCTGAGGACTGTTTGAAATCTGATAGTTTTAAAAGGTGTAACTTATTAATATATTAAAAAAAGGATGTTAGAGGTGAAAATAAAATTTTGTCTTTAATGATTGTCTCAAAAAAACCTCATTTTGTAGTAATGTTGATTCCCATAACCAAATTTAGGTTAAGTATTAAAATAGTCATTGCATTTTTGAACAGATTGTATGGCTAATATGACATCACTTACATACATGATGCATTGGTTACCTTGATATAAATCATTCTAAATTATGATAAAATCATGATACTTGGGGAGGTTATCATTGTTTCACTGAGGGTGCAAATGTTCAATGTTGATGAAATTCCATATGATGGTAATCATTTTATGATGTCTTAAATAGTACATGCAATTATGAAAAAAATACACACAATATTTGGATAACCTTGGGAGACATCTACAAAACATGTGAATAATAGGTTTTGTGATGACTTTTCCCTATTCCATGTCTATAGTTTTAAATGGAAATAAAAAAAATTAATATAATATATATACCCTCAAATATACTATTATATTTATGTGTATTACATGCCCATTATATGTGACAAAATAAGGAGAATCATTGTGAATATGGGAGACTATTTGTACTATCTTGACTGCACTATAATCAATATATAGGGAACAAGGGCCCTTCCTTTGAATTTATCTCATTCTATTTTTGACAAAGTAGAAAAGTAGGATATATCTTTTAAAATATATAAAAGTGGAGATGTGGATATAAGTTACAATTACCAAATTCACTACTCATCTATGTATTGGCCAAATGCAATAGTGATTGAGAAGGCACCTTAATTTAGGTGAAAATATTAAGGGCCACCATGGTTTAAATTAATGACAATATCATGATGGAGATCCAAAAAAAGTAGTGAGGCAATACCCGAATGACCTTAGAAATAAGGGATCCCACATTGCTTATGTAAAAAAGAGTTTTAAACATGTTTTTCTTTTTAATAAATTTTGTAGATGATTTATAAGTCCAAATTCACATGAATCAATGTAAAATTCCAATGGTGGTATTCAAGGAAATCAAATACGATTCTTCAATTACTAGGGAGGCAAAAATAAAAATTATGGAGGAGGTAAATTAATATGCAAGACATTAAGGGCCCAAACCTTAGGCTCAATTACCATCAGAGCATGGTCGTATTTCATCTCCCTAATAAGTAGAATTTGGTGTATTAGAGGAAAGTGCCTCTCAAAGAAAGATGGATCCCTAAAATAGGAAGAACATTCTTAAGGGACTTCTAATCCCCTAATGAGTAGCTATAGTGTAGTTACCCACAATAACTACGAGGATTTCACCCCATAAAGGTGGATAAGAAGCATGAATTAATCAACCATCCTTCACTCTATTATACATATTTAAACAAGTATGTCTTGTTAGAATTTTTGTAAAATTTAATGGTTTTGCCCTTCCATCTATAGTTTTAGTTCCTCTATCTCCTACCACTTCATCCATTTCTAATTCACCTTCATCTACTGAAGCCCCTACATATCCCATCCCATCTGTTTCAGTGAAAGGCCTTATTTATACCTAGCCATCTATTGTAGCCTACAAGAGAAAACCTTAGACTCCTCTTGTATTTCCTTCAAATGTATAAATATAATAAATATCTATTAAAGTTTTGTCTACTATAGGCAACCTATACATGAGGAATGAAAAGAGGAAAGTTAGGAAGCGAAAGCAAATTCAAAATAAAACAAGCTTATTTAGGTGTCGGAAAGTGATAAATAAGGAGAATGGTAGACTAAAGAAGAGTGGGTGTCTTGAAGAAGACACAAAACCCAAATAAAAAACTAAATTTTTAGATAACACAACTGAAGAATAAAAAACATAATATTGAGATAATGAGATATTAGGATAAGGTTAATAAGTAAAAAAATATAGATAATAAATGTAGAAGTTGAGGGAGAAGTGGAAAAAGAAAAAAATGATCTGACATCCACTGAATTACTAGAGGATGATAAGACACTAGAGTTATATGTTGAATATGTTTTGAAAGAAGCTCCAAATATAGTAATTTCGACTCCAAGTTCGTCACCAAAGTTATTGGTACAATATCATCCACTTCAATAAGGACAAGGACTTCAAGGCATAATAAAGATATTCATATTAAATAAGAAAGGCAAGAATTGAATGAGGTAATGTCTTCCCTCACTTATTTTAATACAATTTTACAAACTCATATGGTCATGTGTCATCTAAAATTTTAGATATTGTATCTTATTATCGATTTGAATCATTACAAAAATATTGTTAAGAAACTAAATGATTAAATGGCCATGACCATATTAAACAAACATGGCCACCAATCTCTACTTATTTTGATATTTTAATACATTCAACCACTATTAAAAAAATGGTCAAAATCTAGGACTTTAAAAATAAGGTTAATTTTGAATATGTAGTGTCTTTGTCTATTTTTAATCCTCCAAATCCACCTAGACCCTCGGGTATACTAGATTTGTGGTGGATATCATATCCAAAAGTGACATATTAGGATGGATTATGATTATTAAATCATCAATTCATCTACAAATTCAAATAAGTTCTTCAATGCTTCCTCTAGTATTTTTTCCACCTACACCTTTGCATAGACTAGTCATCCTGATTATGAAGGAAAACTCATTATGTTTACCTAGATCAAGGAGTCTTAGGAAAGGAATAAGCAGATCATGGGCCTAATCATTATAGATTTACCAATAATAAGCACACATTTTGATAATAAATTTTTCTTTTTATAGAGGGTCAGGAAAAGAAAGGTATTGTACAAGATAAGGGAATATATAATATTCGAGCAAGGGGATAATGTATTTCATTTGGAAAAAAAAACTCCAATGACCTTGACAGAAATGTAGAAGACTTTTGTTTTTTTGTGGATACAATAGAGGAGGCAATGAAATAAATGTATAGAATCCATGAGCAATCCAAGTAAAATCTATTACAAATACAAATCATTTATTCCCCAAGAGAGATAACATACAATGTTTAGAGTGTGGTAAATAAATTATATTAAATTTTGAATACTATAAGAAATTATAGCAGTAAATCTTAGCCTCAATGGAGAAGAGACTTATATTTTTGGAATCATCTGAAAGATTTGGCAAAGAGGATCAATTTATTTGTATCTTAATCCAAAAGTATTGCCTATAGTCACTTGATCTTCATGACTATGCAAGATGTCGTCTATGCTTTGAATTATGTGATCCCCAAGAGACATGGATCCTGTAATTAGCACCATGAAGTAAAATTCTTGGTGAACATGTGAAATTTTAAGGGATTACTTAAGGAAGATGTAGAGATCTTAACTATTGAAGTTGAAGGCACTATGTATCAAACTAGGGAAACACTTTTACAATTGATTATTTTAATTTTTATAAAGACAAAGTAACTAAGGGCAAGGCCATTAGATCTAGATTTAGAGATTCAAAAATTGATCACATAAGACTAATGTAGCATATTCCACAAATATTCAAACCATCCATTCTCAATTTTAGTATTATCAATGATAAAATTGATAGAATAATGTTAGACTATTGAGCAAGATATTTCCACCACACATAACACACATACATGGACTCAAAATTAGTTTATACTTTATTAAATGTTCTATACTTATATTAGGCCCACTAGTGCTTCTAAAGTAACACCCATGTTCACAAGACTATCAATTGCTAGTTCAACTAGTTCTTCACATGTTAGGCTTCAAACTATTTTAGTCACTACAACAAGCATAAAAAGTCCTTATTCTTAGGTTAGTTCCAAGATGGAACCATAGTTTAATATAAACATATATGTTTACATATACTTTATTATAATATAGATTCATATCTCCATTTTTTTTGTCATATGTGTATTTATATTGTAATTATGAAATTTTGACCAACCGTCTTATTTTTATTATATACCATCATACTTTACATGATTCAATAATTAGAAATTGTAAAAGTAGACATTTATTTGAGGATGAAGAAACAACTACCCAAGCTATATATATTTGTATCATCTTAATTCTAAAAAAATGAGAATTATTTTGGCTATCAAGATAAATAGCACATTCTATGAATTATTCTACAAGTTTGTTTGGATGTGTAATTTTTATTCTTCTCCAAACCTATGATTCATTGAAGAAGTTTGATTTTTCTAATATTTTAATCTTTGGGTTGTGTAGAATTTTTATTTAATGTAGTTATTAATATTATGCTTTAGCTAATTTGAATGTTTTATGTTTAATAATCACAACCTTCCTTTCTAGATTTGGTATTGTAGTTTCCAAAATGGAACAACCTTTGGTAATGATAATTAAAGTTTAATGTCTATAAATTTTGTTGGAATTATAAATTTGTTTGTCTATTTTATTTGATAATAGTAAATTGTAGAAATATTTAATTTTTTGAATACTTATCTAGCCCATAGTGCAGGTTCCAGTTTAAAAGGGTTTCATCTGATTCTAGCTCACAATTATTTTTTTGATGTACCCTTCCTTTCTTTAATTTATTTTGATCATGACCACTTTTTTTAAGATTCACCCATCCACCCATCTCAAGCTATCCTATACTGACATCATACCTAAACCATCCAAAGTAAACAACTATTTCATTCACCACCTATCATGCAAAGAGGTATCTAATTCTATGGGTGGCGAGAAAAGATGGTATATATATAATGGCTGGGATATGGCCTTTTACTTGGGTTGTTACTTCATGCTAGTACAATGGCCAAACCACTTAGGGAAGTCCTATGTAAGCTATGTGTTCTACCCAACATCCTTCTCAACTGCTAAGTTTCCAATAGACTGTGTGGGGAAAGATTGAGAGTAAGGGAAAGGGAAGGGAAAAGGGAAGGCTGACAAGGTTATAAGAACCTATGAACATAGCTAAGTATCGTTAGGATTTTTTAGAATATAGGAAGATGGTTTAGGGTTTGCACAGTCTGAGTCTAACTTGAGCACGGAAGAGAAAGTGTCTAAGTGAGAAAGAATGATTGATTAAAAAAATATTAGATTTAATTTATTTTAATATATATTATTCAAATTATAATGGTAAAAATATTATATTTGTAATCTTTAAATATGTTCAATTTTCATTATATAAATATTTTATATTGATCCATTTTTTTTAAATCTCAGAAAAATTAGGTACTAACAATGGACTTGAACCCACCAAGTAAAGCATTTGAGTTTGGTCGAGCAACCAAAATAATATTTGGCTTTATCTAGATGTCCCACTCTACCATCATAATTCTAATCATGGATTGAAATCTATGTCTACCAAGTCAGATGACTTTAATGTCCCACCTCACAACTAGTTGGGACAACCTTGTCGGGTTGTATTGATCCATTATTACTATACATATTTTAAGTGTTTGTTTCTAAAAATTGAAGGTAAGGATTCTTGATGAAATGATCAAATTCATAACAATTACGTTCCAACATAAGCACATTACCACTTGTTTTGCATTCCTATTATTTCAGGTAATGCATATGATTTTTAGAATGAAGTAATGGAGTGGTATAACTTGAGTAAATGGGTTTCATAAATTTTAAATAATTTTTAACCCCTTTTATAAATATTAAGGGTTAGGGGGAAAATAGTCAAATCAAACAAATGGCTAATATATTCTAAAAGTAAACCAATTAAATAATTTAGATTCATAATATTATAATATAATTCTAAGTTAATAATACTAATTTTATAAATTGTAATGCCAAAACAATATAATGCAAGTTGAAACATTAAGAAGAAACAATAATTTGATGTTTCAACCTAATTTGTTAGATTTTAGAAAACAACTTCTTCATAGCTTGGACACTACTGTCATAAATTGGACACTGGCATCGACTGCTTTTCCCCCAATTTAGACGCTTTTATCTATAATGAAGTATATCAGTCCCTCATAAATTACCATCTACACTAATTAGGGTTCATTCTGTTAAACATTTTCAATATCTTTTTTTACTTAATTTTGTTAAGTTAATTTATTTATTAAAAAAATATCCACCTCCTTGTAATAAACTTTCAATTCTATGACTAAAGAGCCACCAAGGAAGTGAAAATATAGTTCAAATGTCACGGATTGAACTTTAAAAAAAAAATTCAAATGTGGTCTTAGGCGAGGAGCTATGTGAATATAAGTAAATTAATATTTGATTTGTTGTATACCATACAATTTGAGATAATTATGTAAATTTTAATATTGTGCAATAATTTTATAATTAAAGTGCATCTAATTTTATGGTGGATAGATAGTTTGTCATAGTTTATAGTCCTGATATTGATGAGGACCCTGATTATGTCAATGCATCCATGAGGATTTTAGCTAGAGGATGCCTTGTTATATATGTTTGATATTTGTGGTGGATATATCAAAAATGAGGAAAAGGAGTAGTATTTATGATAGATTATATGTAGTTTTTTATTTGGAAGGAAAATTTTGTAAATTTTCCTTTCTAAAACATCACACATTAATGTATGTATACAATATCAAGATCTATAAAATTTATGTTAATTTTTAAATAATTAAATTTATAATATTATAATATATGTCTATAGATAATAAATAAATAAAATTATTAACCCAATATATAGTATAATATATTCTTTACAGATAATAAAATAACTTAATATAAATAATGATTAAAAGAATTATCCAGTTGCAGGGGCAAAACCGGCGCCAACTAGATGCAATTTTTCATCATGATTTTGGCACAAACGTTGTGCAAACACAACATTAAACAGGAAGAATAAAAATGTTTACATAAAAAGTGCAGTAAATGTTGTAGTGTTCTTCAAGTTAATTTCATGGCATCCAACAAATTGAAAAAGTGTTATGGATTTTTTACCTGGTTTTTGGTTAACTTGTTTTCTCTAACAATGCTTTGGGTTATATATTTTTAATGTTGTGATAGACAAACTCTAATTTATTGTGCTGGCATATCATATGAATTTTCAAAAACAATTTATTTGTTACATACACTTTTCTTAATATCATTACGGTTCACCGTTAACTATTCAATTCATTATAAATATTTTATGTGTATTTTATAATTTATTATAACTTTAAGTTTCTCCACCTGTAACCTCTTTTCCTTTTAAAAAAATGATATCTTGTAGTTAACCCGTCTCATAATTCTTACACTAACACAAATCCTACACGATTATATACTTCGCTTAAATAATTAGCTTAAACAGCTGAATGATTCTGTTAACATTTTAATTAGATCAGTATTCTTTTTGTGTTAGATTTTAATTGTGTGTTCAACTGGTCTGATGATGACCTCCATAACTAGTCATTACCACAATATTAATGATAGAACAAAATGAATGTTACAACTCGCAACAGTGGAAGAGAAGAGGTTGTATTGGTTTCCTTTCGATTGGAATAGATCAAAATCAAGTAAAAGTGTGACTGTGTTTCCTGAAGCGGAGAATCAGAATTAGTTTTCTGGATTAGTATCTTTATTACTGTTCATATGCAGGCTTCTTTAATTTTGTGCAGCAATTAGGATCTGTAATATGCTGTCCACAGTGCTTGCATGATGGTAAGCGCTCAACAATAGAAAACTGAGTATCAGTATCTCGTTTGTTGTTAATATCTGCATTTGTGTTTACATTTTCCTTAGGGTTATATCGAGCAGAGACACGGACGGCAAATATAACGTTGAGAACAAGAAGCACCGTCATGATTTTGATAAGCATTGTTCTTTCCATATTTGCTGCAACAAAGCGTTCTTTAGCAAGGAAACTTGTTGACTGTTACAAATGGATAACTCTAGAAACAAAAGCTCTCTGAATTAGATTATCTGGTAAAAAGAAGATGGAGATGGTTATAGAAAGCAGTATAGATTTATAGGGCAAGGCTACAGGCGTATAATGCTTTGAATAGTTCAATAGAATTAGGAGAAAATAAAAGTCGGAAAATAGCGTGTCGAAGAGGCAGTCAGTCAAGAACTTTCATTAATATAAATTTGCAATGGTTACTTCCGACAACGTGTCGTTCAATGCTTGACTGCCGAGTTTACGAGGGAATTTATTGACTTTTTCTAATTCGACTAATCCATCAGCACACATTTCTGAGCACTTATTTGTCTTGAAGGTTTTAGTCAAAGACAAATAGATCTAATATAAATCAAGGGAAAAAAATAGATCATAAGAAGTAAACTATGTTATGTATTTCTTTTGGTGCTTTCTAGTGATAAGGAAGAGATCATATTGGATATTTGAAAAAATATTCAATAGGAATGAGAAGGTTTGATATTGTACATAAATTATTTTATTCACATTATTATTTTTGGATTTCTTTAATGAATATATATAATGAATAATTTGGAAAGTAAGATAGTATGTAATAATAAACTTTAAAAATTACAAAATAGATGGATTGTGATTGGGTTTTTAACTTCAAAAAAAAATAACAAAGTTTAACTATTCAAGGGTGTCTTTTCTTTGTAGGTTCTTACTTATAATAATCCAAGTCACAAATTGTGAATATGATGTAGAATTCACTAACTATGAAAAGTTACACCATTTCCATACTGAAAATATTCCACGTCATGGGTTACATAGAGAATAACTTCTTAGGACTAGCCACTTAGCCTTGAACTGTATGAAATAATAGTCGAGGCTTCTTATGAATGACAAACAAAATTTAGGCATTTTTGATAACACTAAGTTATGTGGAAATTAAAATTTCATAATTACTGATATTTGATATCTTGACTAGTGGGATGATACTCCTCACACCATAACATAGATAATAAATGACAACCACTTTGCCCAGAGTTGAGTGTTAAAACATCAAGAACATATTTTCTATGAACTGAAAGAGAAATAAAAATTAAATTGAGAAATATAGGTTTGAAAACAAATGTTGAGGTTCACAAATATTTCATAAAACATTAAATCAATTAATAAGTGTTATTTGTATATATTAAGTTTTGAAATTTGTAAAGGTATATAATATTCAACTATTTCAATTTTAGCAATATTCTAAATATAGAAAGTTACAATTTTGGGAAACCACTAAGAAGGAATATATTTTGCTTTCACAATGATATTTACTTACTATTTTAATATTTTAGAATTAAAATGAGATGAAAAAATGATTGAGCATGTTTAGTACTAAACACATAATTAGAAACATGATTATGGATAGAGCACAACATTCAAACAAAAACATAGTCCACTTGAGTCCATTGACCATGGACTTTTCATAGTTAATTATTAGAGAGAGAGGATAGGAAAATACATATAAAATAGGAATATAAAAATGATAGCTTGGAGGTAGAATTAAAACATTTATTTGGACATATATAGTGGTATAGTGCACTGAAGTTGGTGGGAAGCCCATTATTATCTAGGTTGATTGGTCATATAGATGAGTCACTACACTTGTTGTTCCTATAGATGATGATACATATTATATATCAAAAACATGGTTCTAACATATATAAATCATTATGTATTTTATCTTTGATTTAAAACATTTATGATAATTTAATTGCCTGAAAAACTATAAGAAAAATATGTGGAGTATAATGTGCTAAGATAACCCTAACCACCCTATTAATTATTGATCATTGCCTATGTATCTAATACTCCAAGAAGTCAAATCAAGTCCATGTAATTATCCCAACTAATGTTAGTGTGATATTTTGATCCTTTGATTATATTCATGGATCTACAATATGGTTTTGGTACTTTGTAATGTTGTCTCTGTTGGAAATATTGTCATTGATGTCAAAGGTTTAGCATTATTGGTGATAAAGGCCCCATTGCATTTAATGTTGTTGGTAATAAATATATCTTGGCTAATATGAGTTAATATTTATTTAATATTAACGAATATATTTTTGGTTGCATATGAGACAAAAGAAGGGCCCATGGAGAAGTCGAAGAGCCACGGGATAAAGACAAAAGAAGGATGGGACACATTTTCCCATGAAGAGTCATCTTGGAGAATACCAAGAGTCACTAAGTGAAGAAAAAAGAGTAAAGGCACAATTTCTCATGAAGGGACACTTTGAGGAATACGAAGAGTCACCAAAGATAAGGAAAAAAGTGGGAAGGACATTTTTGGTCATGAAGGGTCACCACATGGCTTTTCAAATACTTGGATATGAAGGGTCATCCAAGATTGGTGCCATTTTCCATGAGGATTGAGGGGTCACAAAGGGGGAAGGCCAAAGGTCATTTGTAAAGCTATAAATAAAGGCTTGAGAAGCCATTTGTAAATATGAGTGTGAGAGGTTGATTTGATATTGTAATATCTAGCTTAGAAGAGCAATTCTAAGAGATGACTATGATTTGTATTTTTTATATCTAGCTTAGAAGAGCAAAGGTGAGAGAGAGGAAGGAGATGTTGTATTAATATATCATTTGTTGAGATAACAACATTGAGAGATAGGTGTGTGGTATACACAAAGGGGTTGGTGCTCACGAATTGTTGCTGGGTTGGTGCTTGACAAAGGGGTTGGTGCTCCTGTGGGTTGGTGCTCGGCAAAGGGGTTTGAAGGTCCTATGGGTTGGTGCTCATGAATTGTAGTTGAGGTTGGTACTCGGCAAAGGAATATGGTGCTCTTGTGGGTTTGTTCTTGCAAATATACTTGAGATTATTCTCCGTGGTTTTTCCCACATTGGGTTTCCATGTTATATCTGGAGTCTCTCTCTATTTTATGTGATGTTTATTATTTGAGTTTTATTTCATATCTTGAATGTTTGATTAAGTGAAATTAGATAAAGGGAAAGTTTTATAAGATATATGATATACTGATTCACCCCCCTCTTAGTATATCTCATGCTTAATAATTGGTATTAGAGTAGGTTCCTTTTTGAAAAGTTTTACAGCTTGAAGGTAGATCAGGAAAGCATGATGGCTGGTTCATAGGAAGGATTTTCTACAAATAAGGCACCTTTTTTCTATGGGATGAATTATGATTTTTGGAGCATGAGAATGAAGGTTTATTTGATTGAATATTAAAGCGCCAGATCGAGAAAAATGAACAAGAGTCAAAGGAAATGATTGAAGATCTACAAGCACACTTTGAAGAAGCCAAGAAGACTGAAGAAGATCTCATAGCATAGTTAGAAATAGCAAGAAAAGATTGTGAAAGGTATGTTATTGAAATTTCCTCTTTAAAAGAAGATATTAAGAAAGTAGTAAGTGATAAAGTAGTAAGTGATTAAAAATTTGAGGATAGCACTAACATGCTGAATATTATATTGGAAAGTCAAAAAGCATATTCAAATAAGACAGGGATTGGATTTGAAAAGAAAAAGAGCTATGTTGAAGCTCTTACAAAAGAGGAAACAAAAAGGGGAGATGACAAAAATACAGAGGACATTCCAAACAGAGAAGGCTGGACAGAACAAAGCTATAAAAGGCAAGCAAGTCAGAGATATACAGACAGGTCTCATTTTTATGGCTATTGTTTTTATTGTAATGGATATGGTCATAATAAATTAGAATGTAGAAAAAGAGCTAACAATTTCAGAAATAAGGAGAAGGAAAATCAAGTAGAGTCAAGCAGAAGCCACAACTCTTTTTCTCCTCTATCAAGCTTTGATGAAGAGACCATAGTGTGCTACAAGTGCAACAACTTCGGACACATAGCTCGGTATTGTAGAAGCGTGTTTGAGTCAATCAAGAAGGATCAGAGTTTCAAAGTTCTATTCATCAAGAAGAAGAATTAGAGTGTCAAAGATGCATTCATCAGGGAGAAGGTTCAGACATGTACATGGCAGAAGAAACAACATGAAGATTCTATGATGGTGCAGACAGCTCTGCATGTGAGAGGTAAATATCAGCCATGGTTAATTGATAGTGAATGTTCGAGGCATATGATAGGAGATAAAAGTAAATTCATATCTCTAAAGAAGATCAATGGTGGTACAGTGAGGTTCAAAGATAAAACCACTGCCAAGATAGTTGAAAAAGGTACTTTGAGTTTGGATTATGGTAGAACTAAGACTAAAAATGTTTTGTATGTAAAAGGACTTAAGTGTAATCTCTTGAGTGTTATTCAAATTTGTGATCAAGGATACACATTAAGATTTCATGTTGAAGGTTGTGAGATTAGAATAAAATATTCAAATGAGTTGATTGCAAATGCTTAAAAGATAGGGAACAATGTATATGTTTTGTCAGATATCTTCTCAAAGGAACGATCAATGGATACATTTAAAGATCAGTGAGAGGAGTTGGGAGTAATTTCTATTACTTCCTGCCATTGATGTTTAGCATGAAGTGAGGGGGAGCTAAGTGTTAGCTCCAAGTAGGCCCTTTGCCATTGATGTCAAAGGGGGAGAATAATAGGTACAGGTTACTACAATAAGGGGGAGTTACTGTATGTTTTTAGATGACAGTATGTGCAGGTGATAGGATGTGGTAATTTCAAGATTGAGGTTGCCATCAATGACAAAGGGTGAGATTGTAGGAAATATTGTCATCGATTTCAAAGGTTTAGCATTATTGGTGACAAAGGCCCCATTGCACTTAATGTTGTTGGTAATAAATATATCTTGGTTAATATGAGTTAATATTTATTTAATATCAACGAATATATTTTTGGCTGCATATGAGACAAAAGAAATGCCCATGGAGAAGTCAAAGAGCCACGAGATAAAGACAAAAGAAGGATAGGATGCATTTTCCCATGAAGAGTCATCTTGGGGAATACCAAAAGTCACCAAGTGAAGACAAAAGAGTAAAGGTGCAATTTCTCATGAAGGGAAACTTTGAGGAATATGAAGAGTCACCAAAGATAAGGACAAAAGTGGGAAGGATGTTTTTGGTCATGAAGGGTCACCACATGACTTTTCAAATGCTTGGATATGAAGGGTCATCCAAGATTGGCACCATTTTCCATGAGGATCGAAGGGTCACAAAGGGGGAAGGCCAAAGGTCATTTGGAAAGCTATAAATAAAGGCTTGAGAAGCCATTTGTAAATATGAGTGTGAGAGGTTGATTGATATTGTAATATCTAGCTTAGAAGTGCAATTGTGAGAGATGAATATGATTTGTATTTGTTATATCTAGCTTAGAAGAATAAAGGTGAGAGAGAGGAAGGAGATGTTGTATTGATCTATCATTTGTTGAGATAGCAACATTGAGAGATAGGTGTGTGGTATACACAAAGGGGTTGGTGCTCCTATGGGTTGGTGCTCACGAATTGTTGCTGGGTTAGTGCTCGAGAAATGGGTTGGTGCTCCTGTGGGTTGGTGCTCACGAATAGTAGTTGGGTTGGTGCTCGGCAAAGGGGTTTGAAGCACCTATGGTTTGGTGCTCATGAATTGTAGCTGAGGTTGGTACTCAGAAAAGGGGTATAGTGATACTGTGGGTTTGTTCTCACGAATATTCTTGAGATTGTTCTTCATGGTTTTTACGACATTGGGTTTCCACATTATATCTGGTCTCTCTCTCTCTCTATCTTGTGTGATGTTTATTGTCTGATTTTTATTGCATATCTTGAATGTTTGATTAAGTGGAATTTGATAAAGGGAAAGTTTTATAAGATATATGATATACTGATTCAACCCCCCTCTCAATATCTCCCATGTTTTACAGTCTTTTAACTTGATTTGGATTATGACTGCTACATATGAATAGTCCATAATTTTTTAAGAATAGGGATGATTTTCTCAATGTGTATAAGTGTAAATGCATTTACTATGTAAATTTAGGGGAAGATCTAAATTATTGATTTCAAAATTTGAAACTAGTTTTTTTTAATATGTAACATGGCTGGCCCAATTGGACAGGGGCATAATGCACCATTATCTATGTATATTAAACATTTTTAGGAAGATTATAGATAGATGTTATTTTCATTGATCAGTCTAAAGGTTATTTTTACTAGCTTGAGAATTTTACATTGAAAGTTTTGTGGAGTGATAATGGAAAACAAAGGGTCAAACCTTTATACAGATGAATGGAATATAAGAATGGAAAAATAAGTGTGATGCATTTGAAGATAATTCACATGGTTTGAAATGCGTTAAGAATTATCATTATCAAGTACATGTGACCAATTATATGGGTCTAAATTTAATTAAGTTATCTTATAAACCATGAATATAAATATAGGAGATTATAATTCCAATGTCTTTGTATTCCTATAGAGGTATGTGAAATAATAATAATATCAAAACTGTAAATAAAGGAGCTTATTATTCCAGTTTGTCTTTGTATTCCTATAGAGGTATGCGACATAATAATAATATCATAAAAATAAAAAATAAAAATATTAAGGATAATGTGGGGGTTCAAAACTAGGGACCCTAGAACCTAGAAGATAAACAAACAGATAGGGCCTAAAACACTCAGATACAACCTTAAGTATGTAAATATAAAATAGCAATCCAAAGGACTTCAACTAGCCCAAAAGTAATGAGAAAACAACCAACCAATGCATTGTAAGGAAAATACCCTCAAAACTGTAAATGAAACAAGCACCAAAACTAGAGAAAAATGAATAATAGTGGCCACCAAGCTAGATTAGATAATACAAAACTACTCTAATAAATTGTTTTCTTAAGAGTCTCTCTTAAATAGTTTTATATTAGAAATTTAAGAGACATAATTAGTGTATCTAACTCCTTTATACCTCTTTATTTTTTCCACTTCAATAGTTTCCAACCATCCCCCTCCTCTAGGTTTGGTAATATGGGGATGCATAAGTCCTAGTCAACATCTTGTATTTAAGTCATTAGAAGATCTATTTGTCCTTCCCCTGATAATGGGGTAAGAACCAATTAATATTTGACCCTTTTCTCTGTGGGATTTTTAGAAACCACCACTAAGATCTGATCAATCTTTTGTATTTCTAACTCAAGATTATCCATCCCATTTGTTTCAACAGATGTGGAGTCCTTACCCTTGACTAAATGTTTCACTGGAATTTTTAGAATCATTTCTATTTCATCCTTCCTTGAATCTAGATTTCCTTCCACTATCATATGTTCTACATCTACCAACCAATTATTATACCTCTTATGTTTCATAATAGGATAATCATTTACAAGATGTCCCATGAGGAAATATTGTGACATCTAAATGGGATGTACTCATAATCTAGCGGTTAAACCCATGTTCTATTCCTCAAAACCAACTCCACCTAAGCTAGGAGTTATTTCTAGAGATCAACATAGGTGAGAGATCGAGCATAAATAGAGTGATCGTGTTCATTAGTTATAAAATTCACACACCAAAAAGTTCTGAAAACATCACTAATATCTTTTAAAACATCATCATTTAAAAATTGTTTGGGAAGATTAGGCAATCAAATCCCTAAATGTTTTCGGTTAATTTTTTTTTTGGTGAGGGTTAAAATTGGGATGCCAAACTTTGAACAAAATTCAATGTTTATCCTAGTCCCATGAATGTTCAAAAATAAGATCTTTATTTTTTAAAAAATTAAAAATAACAATGAAAATACCTTTCATAAAAGGGTAAATGGTAATTTTGCCTTCATCAAAGGTTTTCTATTTTCTAGTTATCCAATCATGAAGATCCTGAAGAGAAGGCCAAAAACCCTCAAAATTGTAGATCATTCCAAATATAACTAGGTTTTCTTCCATAACCCCAATCATTTCAAGCACTCTATTTCCAAAATTGATAATAGGACTAACTGTTGTTAGGGATAAACATTTCACCCTTAACTTTTTCAAAGTTGATTCCACATAAGAAGGACATAGGTGAGGTTGGAGTCTCACTACCTCCATTACCATGTGATCACAACTCATCCATTCCTTAGGACTTATAGAAAATGTATCCCTTGTATAATCTTCCATATCCTCTGCTACTATTCGTTGTTATCCAATGGAATAGGAAATGAAACCCCCTTTAATGTTGTTTGATTAAAACCTTTGGTGGCCCTATGTAGGCTCCATTCCTACTTTCCCTCAATGTTATTTCCATGGAAAGAGATACTACAAAGCCATAATAATTAGGTTTATACATCACAACTAATATCATATTGATTATTATATTATAAATAATACACAAATATGCATTTGCTATCCATCTGACTGTATTAATACTACTTAAAGGTGTCTTATTTTCTCATATCTCTGGTTTAATACCTGATAAAGTGAATTTTTGTTTTTTTTCCCTGTGATGGGCTTTGAAGATGAATAACATTTCAAGTATCCTCCTGGGATCATGTCATCCTAGGGTTATTTTGGATGTATAATGCAATTTTAGTAGTAATATTCCATTTTCGTTAGAAAATGTAGTCTGATGTTTGGGGTAGTATAAGTGATTAGGGAGTGGTAGCTCACATCACAGGAGAAAAAATTACGCAGAGTTCTACTATAATTAATAGGTGGCTCCATGACTTTCTATGGGTACAAGCCTCTCAAGTAATTCAATGTTACATTTCTTCATTATCTACATATTGTCTTTTCTTCTTAGGTGCTCATTTTATTTGGGTATTTAGTTTAATGTTCCTATTCATTGGTCAAAGATATTGGTAAGAAATAATTAAATCTATTATTTGGGCCCATAATAAATTAACAGTTATTCTTTATATCCAGCCTCAAGCCTTGAGTATTATCCAAGGACATGTCGAAGGTCTCCTTAAAATTTCAATATATCCTATATTTCATCTATATAATGATTAAAATAATTGGATAGATTTGATGAATGTGTTTAACACTAATGGAACTATTGATGTATGCAATAGAAAAAATATTAGTTTTGACTTGGCCAACCACCTTATAAAAAAACTCAATCTCAAAAACTACAAATTTTTTTAGAAAATGAAAATTACATATATTTTAGAATATAATTTTTTATGAATATATTAAAATTAATTTTAAAAAACACAAAAAAAACATTAAACCTTTAATATTTTTGATACATATTATAATTTTTAAAACTAGAAATCAAACTCTCCAATAATATACGAAAGAGCTTACTTAAAATGTAGGTAAGCATGATGGTTTCATATTTGTTAGGATCCTATTGTTTATTTACTTACATTGGAATATATGATATGAGATACCCATGAAATGGGAGTCCATGATAATACACTATATTAAATAAATTATAAATATATGTTTCTAAGAGATTGTAACTATGAAGAAGAAAATTTTCTCTTAAGTGCTCTATATCAGTTTTTTAAATTATTACAAGTTCAAAACTGGATTAAAAAATAATATACAAAGTGAAGGTAGGATTAAATATTAATCATTTTATAAACAAAATTTACAGATGGTTTGGAATTTCATACAAATAATATGCATAATTAGACTAATTATCCAGGTCAAATATGGCACATGAGGCTTTCTTTTGAAGTAAAATATTACAAAAATATTTAGCATTTAGCTTGATAATTTTGAGTGTATATATTATATTTTAATTCAAATATATTATCTTCTTAATTCATTGTATATAAATATTAAAAAAAATATTAGACTTATTCATGCTAGGGTGTCAGTGAGTAGCGTTGTAATCATATGGAAATATTTCAAACTTATTTCATAAAAAATATTACTTTGGTAATATCAACATGAGGGATAGAGGGTGTAACAAAATGATTATTAATAGAATGAGGGAAGGACTCAAGAGTTACATTTAAATAATTCAATGAAACACCACTCTTTCAACTTATTATGAATATAAATTATAACTATGATGATCATAAAAGATAGGGTCATAGTAAATATGAGGTAGAGAGTATCAAATATAGAAATAAATAGATAAATCTATACAGGTAAAGTGTAAAATCTTTAAAAAAATTGTTACATGGTCTCTAATGGCATAAATGGGGGGAGAATGGAGGTTTTAAGGTGGGATGAGTAGGGGAATAATGATGGGGATGTGTGTGTGTGTGTGTGTGTGTGTGTGTGTGTGTGTGTGTGTGTGTGTGTGTGTGTGTGTGTGTGTGTGTGTGTGTGTGTGTGTGTGTGTGTGTGTGTGTGTGTGTGTGTGTGTGTGTGTGTGTGTGTGTTTGTGTGTGTGCGCATGCATTTATGTATGTGTGTGTGTGTGTGTGTGTGTGTGTGTGTGTGTGTGTGTGTGTGTGTGTGTGTGTGTGTGTGTGTGTGTGTGTGTGTGTGTGTGTGTGTGTGTGTGTGTGTATTATATTATAATGCATAAAAATTATATTGCAATGTTACTAATAAAAAAATATATTGTAATAAATTTTTTGAGATAATTTGATAATAATGTAATCTATCTATATACAAATATTTTTTACCCAATTAAAAATATCATTAAATAATTCCATTGAAGGTAATTAAAAACTATTTAATTGAAATTTGTAATATATATTATTAAATTTATGTATGTATGAATGTACATACATACATAGACGTGCATGCATGAACACATGTGCACATGTACGCGCGTGCGCACGCGTGCATGTCTCTATATGTGTCTGTATGTGTATGTATGTATGTATGTATGTATGTATAGAGAGATAGAGATTAACTCACACACACACACACACACACAATACTTAAATTAAAATGCTAAAATTATTGTAAGTGTAACATTTAAATACTATCATCTTTCCTTATATATATCCCTAAAAAATTATCTTAGATAAATCTGTTACTGACAACAGACTTCATCCCCACAGTAAGCATTTGATTCTGGTCTAGATATCATAATAATCCTTGGATTTACACATATGTCCCACTCTACTATTGTAGTTTAAATAGTGGATTTGAATATATGGATATAATTGTTACAACTCCTTGGGGTTGTATTGATCCATTATTATTATATATATTAAGCATTTTTTTGTATCACTATAAGGTAAGGGTTATTGTTGATGTGTTAAACATGTGAACATTGTATTTTAACATAAAAACATTACCACTTATATTTCATTCCTATTTATTTAAGTAGTCCATATAAATTATATAAACAATTAATGGAGTGTTGTCACTTGAATAAATATTATTTTAAAAATTCAATGTTATTTAACCTTTTTTGGAAGAGTAACAGTTGTGGGGAGAATATCCCAATTAAATAAATGGCTATGCCATTATAATGTGAGGCCAATATAATAAACTAGATTCATAATATTATTATACAATTTTCTATAATGAAATAATGTTAAATATATAAATTATAATTCCAAAATAATATTAAAGTTGCAACACAAATAATAAATAATAATTATCTTATTCACCGATGTGTAATAAAATATGAGAAGTACAAATTCATCATAAGATAATCTAATGTTCCACTATGGTTCAATAGATTCTTTAAAATGACTCTTTGGTGGTCTATCACTACTATAAGAACTTGGACACTGGCATTGATGCTTATTTCTTAGTTTAGATATTCCTATTTTTAATTAATGACTTGTCCTTATCATAATAGATGACCTGAAAAAGCTAGGGTTCACTTTCTCCTTACATATTCTTTTTTAATATCAAGAAAATAAGTTTTGGATAACCATACATAGCTCAAAATCTTAGATCTTCTTATTAGGGCATGCTACCTTAAGAAATAGGGGTTAATGGGCTCGAATCAAGTATAACTGATCATAAATACCCCTTTGTCAATGATTTTTATGTCCTAGTTTAGATGTTCTTATCTATAATTAATTTCACATCTTTTTCATAAAGTACAATATGAAAAAGATAGGATTCACTTTCTACTTCTAGATTCTTTGTTCATATCATGCAAAAAGGTTTAGAATATTTGTATGTAGATCAAAACCTTAGATCCCCTAATTAGGGTATGTCACCTTAAAAATATGGGTTATGTGGCTCAAGTCAAATTTAAATAACCTTAAATACCCCTTTATTAATGAAAATTATGTATTATTTTAATGGTTGAGACATACAATAAGACTACTCCCATGACTAATTAAGAAAATATTATAATAGGGAAGCTTTGTAAGCTTGAGAGATGATTTTTCTTCGTATTATATAAATGCGTACTTGATTTTTAGTTGTCAATAATGAATGGTCTTTTACTTGTATTTATACAACACATTTTGAAATTATCTCATGGGAGGGTTAATTAGGTCATAGAGGTTGACCCATATATGTCAAATATTTAAAAATATGACTATTTGTAAGGCTTGAATACTATCATCACACTTGGGACACTAGTGTCCTAGTCTAGATGGTAGTTTCCATGAGGATAGAATTTTTATCATGATCTATAACTATTAGAGTAGGATATAAAATAGCTTTATGAAAATTATGGGTTTAATTTTGTTTGGATAATCATAATATTAGGGTTGGATTGCATGATAAAAATTTAGGCATAGTGAGATCCT
>JARHVA010004187.1:1590000-1592500 GCA_037957365.1 Torreya grandis
GTGATACCCAAGAGACATGGATCCTATAATTAGCACCATTAATTAAAATCCTTGGTGAACATGTGTAATTTGAAGGGATTACTTAAGGAATATGTAGAGATATTCACTATTGAAGTTGAAGGCACTATGTATTAAACTTGTGAAACACTTTTACAATTGATTAATTTTTATAAAGACAAAGTGACTATGGCCAAGGCCATTAGATCTAGATTTAGAGATTTAAAAATTTATCACATAATACTAATTGAGGATATTCCACAAATATTCAAACCATCCATGCTCAATTTTAGTATTATAATTGATAAAATTGATAGAATAATGTTAAACTATTGAGAAATATATTTCCACCACACATAACACACATACATGCACTCAAAATTTGTTTATAGCTCATAAAATATTCTATACTTATACTAAGCCCACTAGTGCTTTTAAAGTAACAACCATGGTCACATCACTATCAATTGCTAGTTTAACTAGTTCTCCACATGTCAGGCTTCAAAGTATTTCAGTCACTACGACAAGTATAAAAAGTCCTTATTCTTAGGTTAGTTCCAAGATGGAACCATAGTTTCATATAAACATATTTGTATACATATAATTTGTTGTAATATAGATTCATATCTCCATTTTATTTTGAGAAAATGTGTATTTATATTGTAATTATGAAATTTTGACCAACCATCTTATTTATATCGTATACCTTCATACTTTACATGATTACATAATTAGAAGTTATAAAAGTAGAAATTTATTGGAGGATGAGGAAATAACTACCCAAGATATATATATATATATATATATATATATATATATATATATATATATATATATATATATATATATATATTCTCCTAATTCTAAAAATATGAGAATTATTTTGGTTATCAAGATAAATATCATATTCTATGAATTATTCTACAAGTTTGTTTGGATGTGCAATTTTTATTCTTCTCCAAACCTATGATTCATTGAATAAGTTTGATTTTTATAATATTTTAATCTTTGGTTTGTGTATAAGTTTTATTTAATTTAGTTATTAATATTATGCTTTAGATAATTTTAATGTTTTATGTTTAATAATCACAACATCCCTTTGTAGATTTGGTATTGCATTTTCCAAAATGGAACAACCTTTGGTTATGATAATTAAAGTTTAATGCCTATAAATTCCATTGGAATTATAAATATGTTTTTCTATTTTTTTTATAATATTAAATTTTAGAAATATTTAATTTTTTGAGTACTTATCTAGCCCATAGTGCAGGTTCCAGTTTAAAAGGGTTTCGTCTGACTCTGGCTCAAATTTTTTTTGATGTACCCCTCCTTTATTTAGTTTATTTTTATCATGACCAATTTAGGTAAGATTCATCTATCCACCCATCTCAAGTTAGCCTAGACTAACATCATACCTAAACCATCTATAGTAAATAACCATTTCATTAACCACCTTTCATGCAAAGATGGTACCTAATTGTATGGGTGACGAGAAAAAAATGTTATATATATAATTATTAGGATAGGTAATTTTACTTGGGTTGTTATTTCATGCTATTAAAATGGCTAAACAACTTAGGGAAGTCCTAAGTAAGTTGTGTGTTTTGCCCAACATCCTTCTCAACTACTGGGTTTCTAGTAGACTGTGTGGCGAAGGATTGAGAGTAAGGGAAAGGGAAGGGAAAAGGGATGGATGACAATTTTATAATAACTTATGAACATTGATAAGTGTTTTTAGGATTTTTTACAATACTGGAAGATGGTCTAGGGTTTGCATAGTCTGAGTCCAACTTGAGCACAAAAGAGAAAGTGTCTAAGTCAGAAAGAATGATCGATTAGAAAAATATTACATTTAACTTATTTTAATAAATATCACTTAAATTATAATTTTAATAATATTATATTTGTAATATTTAAATATTTTCAATTTTTATTATATAATTAATTTTTATTTATTCATTTTTTTAATCTCAGAAAAATTAGGTACTAACAATGGACTTGAACCCACGAAGTGAAGCATTTGAGTTTGGTCAAGCAACCAAAATAATATTTGGCTTTATTTAGATGTCCCACTCTACCATCATAATTTTAATCATGGATAGAAATATATGTCTACCAAGTTAGATGACTTTAATATCCCACCTCCCAAATAGTTGGGACAACTCCGTGGGGTTGTATTGATCCATTATATATATATATATATATATATATATATATATATATATATATATATATATATATATATATATATATATATATATATATATATATATATATATATATATATATATATATATATATATATTTTAAGTGTTTGTTTCTAAAAATGAAAGTTAAGGATTCTTGATGTAATGATCAAACTAATGACAATTACTTTGTGTGATATAGTTGTCTTTGTATTCCTATAGAGGTATGTGACATAATAATAATATCATAAAAATAAAAAAGGAGCTTATAATTCCAATAAAGTGAATCTAATGGAATAGGAAATGATACCACCTTT